>APFE031403064.1:127129-187951 GCA_000404065.3 Pinus taeda
GAGGGTGTGCTGTACCATCCGGGACCAGTCAGGATAGTTCTCCTTGCCAGTGAGAACTATTCCTATCATAGAGATGATTGAATGCATTCTGTAAAGGTTACTTCTGCTGAAAATTTTTTTTTGCTGATATATACTTCTGATGGAAAAAAAAAACTCTTAAAAAAACTTCTGCTGCTTTGAAAAAATGATTTTGATATGGAGAATTACTATGTATATCTCTGCTTTAAAAATGATTTGTTATGGAGAAAAAATCATTTAAAATCTGCCTTATATCACCATATATATATGCAAAATCATTCCATATTCAAAATTCTGTTATAATATGCTTAACCAACATTGCCATAATAAACTTCAGAACTGTTGGACAACACTCATATAAATACAGTATTTGATGATCTCTTGGCATTCAATATCTTTATTTCAACATAGTTCGATCACAAATAAAAGTGCATGATTCACATAACATTGACCACCACGCTTCCGCTGCGCCACTCTCAAAGGCTCGCATGTGCTCATACAATCATTAGATCACACAAAATCCAACGTCAATGTAATATGGAAGGTCTCCTATCAAATCTGTTCTTTGTCATATGCTTTGAGTTGCAATCCATCGTTGGCCGTTGAATGAAGGTGATAGAATAGTGTATTCAGAAAATACGATCACATCACAAAAAGAGAGACGCAGATGCATATGATCTGTTGCCGGCGTTGGGCAAACACAAGTCTTTGCATTTCGTTGGCGCTCCCCAGATATAACAGTGCATCCAGTATCATGTCAAAGTATGCACAAAAAAAATGTCAGACCAGCACGCAGGCGCAAGGCGAGGATTCAAGGCGGTGCTCCATAGCCAGCATGCAAGAAAGGCGAGGATTCAAGGCGGTGCTCCACAGCACGCGGGAAAAGGATGCAGGTTCCAATGAACGCTACAGATTTTAGAAGACTGAGACTGATAAACCTAAAAACCTTCAGGCGGAAAAGAAAATCTTCATAACGTTGCAGAAAGGTGAAGGGCAAGGACGGATGGGTAGGGTAGGAAACTGGCGAATGCAAACAGTCATACGTTAAAAAACTGTTCACGCGGATCCATTTCTCAATCCATTAAAAAACAGTCATACGTTACCAATCAGTCCAGGCATTTTAATGAAGGCAGCGGCAGTCTTCAGCAGCTGCAGTCTTCAGGCAGCGACAGTCTTCAGGTATTCCAGGGATGTCAGAGACTGAGTAGCTCTCAGGCAGGAGTTACAACTATTTCTGGGACCTGTGCTCTAATACCATGTCAGGCCAGGGTAACTCCAGAATAAATGAGCGAGAGAAAACTGACTTGTATTATTCATTAGGTAACATACATTTATATACATAAATAAAACGGATCAGTTCATCTTCTGGATGACTGTCCAGTTCACCCATCCGTTTTGGATTAGGTGTCAACAGATTCATGAGCACATATTACTATGTGAAAACTCATTTGTTGGCTTTACCAAGTTGTGGAATTGTAGCTTGTACAAAGTTGCCTTTACCAAAGAGGAAAGAAATGGAAAGAGAGGCCAATGTTGGTATGGAAAATGTGGTTGAAAAATCTAAAAAAAACAAGAATTATGACCCCCTTCCATTCTTGAGGAAAAACAACAACAAATCCCCATTTGAGAGTTTTGGTGGGGAACAAGCAGTGAAAAGCAAGGCAATTGCACTTGCTCCAATGGACAAGATTTTTCAGAAAGAGAAATTGCAAGAGCTTGATCTGACCATTGCCTTTTTTTTTTTCTATCAAAACTTCATATCCTTTAATGTTGCACGCTGACCTCTATTTATTGAGATGTGTCGATCTCTAATTCAAGTGGCTCCTTTGGGGTATGTGCCTCCTGGGTCAGATAAACTTAGAACCACATTGTTGATGAAGGGAAAAAAAGAGGTGGAAAAAATGCTTGAGCCTATTAAACCAGCATGGCCAACATATGGGGTTAGCATTGTTTCTGATGGATGGACAGATCCAACACGACACCCACTCATCAAATTCATGGTGTTTTCCATGAATGGTCCAATTTTCTTGAAATCAATGGATGTACTTGGAAAATACAATGATGCACAATATATGGGTGAGTTGTTTATTAAATTTATTGAAGATGTAGGTGTTTATTCTTATGTGAAAATCATTACAGATAATGCACCTATTTGCAATGCTATTGGCATGATTATGGAAGCTAAATATCCATAAGTGTTTTGGACAACTTGCATTGTCCATTCATTAAACTTAGCACATAAGTCTATTGCTTATGTTGTGCTTTAGATTGGAAGCATTATTGAGAATGCACGATATATCTGCAATTTTGTACATAATCATACAAATTCCCTCACTATCTACAAGGAGTGCACTAATCTATCATTGTTGAAGATTGTGGATACACGGTTTGCCTCTTCATTCGTCATGTTGAAGAGGTGAGGGAGTTTAAGATCACTCTGGGGGCCACAGTTATTTCAGAGTTTTGGTCTTTTTGGAGAAAGACAGTTCAAACAACCTCTGAAAGAGTGAAGGACACAATGTTAGATGATTCTTGGTGGGATAGGGTAGATCTACTTATTTATATCATGGGCCCTATCATTTCTTTGCTTCAATTTGTAGATACAGACCAACCCATCCTAAGAGAGGTTTATGAGGGATGGGTTCCATGATTGAGTCTATGAGGAGCATTATTTTACAGAGTGAGTGCCTCGAGTATGAGACATCATCAAAGGTCTTCTTCACCACCATACTCAATATTCTTGTTAGCAGATGGGACAAGGAATGCACACCTTTACATTGTTTGGCTCACTCATTGAACCCCAATTACTACACCCATGAGTGGCTGAATGGTGGAACTTCCAGCAAAGTCCCTCCTCACATGGATGGTGAAACCTCAAAGGGGATTAAAGATGCTTTTAGGTGGGATTTTTAGGATAGAGCATCCCTTGATGAGGTGGAGGACGCGTTTGCAGAATTTTCCACTGGGACTGGTCAATTTGTAGGATATGCTGTGATTAGAGTCAGGGGGGCTAAGAAGCCCTATTCTTGGTGGGAAACTCATGGGGCAACAAGCCCTCCTCTACAACAGTTAACCATGAGGCTCCTCTCTCAAGTGACTTCATTCTCTTGCTGTGAGAGGAATTGGAGCACATATGGGAATTTGTATAGTGTTAAGAAGAGAAGGCTTGAGCAGTCCAGGGCATAGATAATGATGTATTTGCACACCAAACTTCATCTTATTTACAAGGAGAGGGATGAGTGGTTGAAGGGAAAGAAAAATATGTGGGATGTCTTTCTTGATGATATGGGTTTGGATAATAGTTTTGAGTTGGCATTGGCCAACTTCGATCTCAATGATCCAGTGCTAGAGCTTGTCACATTTGATGATGGTGATACTGTAGAGGGGTCATCCTCCACACCAACAGATGCAAAGATGAATTTGGATACAGCAGAGGAGGATGAAGCAGAGGAGAGAAATGGTGACCATGATGATGAGTACAATGATGCTGATTTTGATGATGAGGATTGATGACTCATGAGCTAGCTACTACCTTTAGGCTTGTAGAGTTGTAGTTGTTTTTCATTTTCTATTTATATTTTCCATTGGCATTGCACTACCCATGTAACACATTTTGATTCTAATGACTTAATGAGAAAACTACAATATCTTACTATCTTGTCTTTCTCCTATTGGATCATTGATGAATTGAATATGTATTATGATTTATCATTTATGTCACAATTGTATTTGTATGCATAATGTTACTTTGTAAAACTTACATCTAGATGAAGATCTATGTTTGAATCAATGAATTTGTATCATGAATGAGAATATGTGTAAGAAATATCTAATTTTTCATATATATATATATATATATATATATATATATATATATATATATATATATATATATAACGTATCTGAATGTGTCCTATTCCGGGGGGTCAATGTGTCCATGTCCGACACTCGAATCCACATGTCCTTCATGTCCCATGTCCTAGTATCAGGTGACTTCAGTTAACAAGGAGTCCAGATAAAGAGTGCTTCCTGGTTGAGAGGGAGGGCATAGCTTTGTATTAATTGAAGAATGAATTTCAGAGGATATGTTGCTGCATGAGAAGTAGAAAGGAAAACATATGATTAAGGAATATTTTGTCAAAGATTCAGTTGATAGTCCTACTATGGAAAGTTAAGAAGCAACATCAACTTGTCTGTAAGACCCCAGAGGTTTGTATTTGATTATGTACATGCAAAATTATATTATTGATTAGGGTTGTGTTTGTAAAGGTGAATCTCTTGAAGGATTTGATAGCATGTTGGTTATCAATCAGTTTGATTGGGAGAGATTGGTTATTCTTGATCTCCTCGATCAAGGGGTGTTGAGGCTTTGCGAGTGAAGCATTGCCTTAGAAGACATCTAGCCGGTACATTTTGTTGAGGATTAGAAGTTGGAAAGGCGGTGTTAATCAAAGAGTTCTTTTTTGGATACCCACAGGGATTTTTGGGTTGATGGTTAGCAAGTAAGCCTGAGGGTACCTAAAGGGGTTGAAAGCTTGAGCCCATGTTAGTCCTACCTGGATAGATTGCCTTGGTCAGGAATCTAGTCCATGGAATTGTGGTGCCTAAAATGTTGAGTGATTGTTTGGATATATTTCCCTGGTAAGGAATCTAGTCCATGGAATTGCAGTGCCTAAAGCTCTTCATGGTTCATATAGTTTAAGATATTCCATTGTATTTGTACATTATGAATACCTACCTAGTTAAGAGTGAGTGTTGGAAAATGTAACTATGTTTGGTCTTCAATTATATACTTGAGTCATTATGTAATGTACTTGTCAAAAGAATAAAGAAAATAATAATAATTATTATTATTGTGACTTATTAAAGCATGAGTTTCATGCTTGGGTCACCAAGTTTTAGGTCAAAGTCCCCATTGAGAACTTCTAGGATTTATTCTTAGTCTATAGAATTATTGTACATTTAAAGAGACCCTTCTTGGGATTTTGAATCATGTAAAAAGGTTAAGTATTGAGTCAAATATGAATTATGTAACCTCCACACCATGTCAGCCTAAGAGAATATCAAGTTGGCCTAAGGACCCTATTCGAACCCACAAGGAGCCTATAAAAGGAAGGTCATCGAATTCATTTGGAGCATCATTCTCTCATCAAGTTCAAATTCTCTTGTAGCTAGGAAGAAGTGTGAAAATGTCTTGTTGCTGGGCATAAGTGCGAAGTTCTCTTGTAGCTTGGAAAAGATGCGAAGTCTGTTGCCGGGAAGCCAAAGTGAATTCGAGTTTGGGGAAGTCTAAGGAGACAAGGAAAATCAAAATTTGGTGTCTTTCTCTCTCTGTTTCTTGTCTTGGATTGGTAGATCAAAGGCTTCCAAGTTTCACAGTTGATGGAAGCTGCTAGTTTCCATAATTTGCTGCATAGTCTAAGTGGCTCGGAAGAGGTCGAAATTCTCGGAGGCTGACTTGGTGTGGAAGGAAGGTCTGGTCTTGGACTAGGGTGAATATTCTTAAAATAACACTATTGAAAGGAAGAATTATCTTGACTGTGCTTTCCCCTCGAGGGAGGTTTTGCCCTGGAATGTGCCTACATCTGGTGTCTATTGTTTTATGTGCTGCTACTTTTGGTAATTGCTTGATGAAATTAATAAAGAAGATATAAATAATTGTAATAATAATAAAAATCACAACTAATTATCAAGATCAAGAAAATCTTTATTGCCTTTCTGGTTTTATAACATATGGAGGGTTGAATTGAATAGTTTTGGAGGCCAAGGTTTGGGCTTGAGCATTGAAACTACGCAATGCACAATCTTGGGAGGAAGGAAATGTGCATTATTCAGTGTCAAGAGGCAGGGTTGCAGCTAGAGTGCTGAGACTGCACAATGCGCAGTTCAGGAGGATTGGGTGAGGATAAGTTTCTTGGTCAGAGAGATTTAAGAATTTGACTAAGTGTGGGATCGATGAAGTTGATTTGAACTATGATAAGACTCAAATGTGATCAAAAACTTAGAACACTTAACGACACAACAACATAGATCATCCAGGACACATGAGCAACATAATTCCCTTAGTGTGACAACTTTGCGACGACTCACGGAAAGTGTGACACTAAAACTACACTTTACGACGATCGTGACGACACTTGTGCAATAGTGCTTACAACTTTGAAAATGAGTGTGATAGATGTTTACATGGTAAGATAAACTCATTTACATAAAGGTAACCCCTTAAAACCACCAAAACAAGCTCATATACATTGTGCGACACTTAACATGCAAAAAGACAACATTTTTCTTTTCTTGCAAAAGGGACCATAATACCTAGAGAATGTTGGACATGCTGAGAGTGGGGTGAATTTGTATTTATTTTCAATTGTTACTTTTACCAGTTAAATCACTTATATTTAGAACACAAAATGAACAGTAAGAATAAATTCTTTTATTAATTTCTTCAATAAATCAAGTACAATATATGTAGGGATCCAACCCTAGGTGAAGACATCGATCTTCAATCTCCCAGGCTCCAACCTGAATTTTACAAGCACCGACTTGGACTTCCAAGGTTGCAACCTTGTCAATTAGGCAGCAACCTCAAGGGCTCCAACCCTATATTTGGTTCAGGCTCCGACCTGTTTTCTTGAGGACTCTAATCCTTTAGGGCTCCAACCCTATCCTCTAAGGCACCAACCTTGTCTTTTCGAGGCTCTAACCTCTTGGGATCCAACCCTTAACTTTACTTTGTCAAGATATATTTGATTATACTTCACAACTTCCAATGTCTTCTTCAATGAGCTCTGTTAATCTTTAGCTATGCCTTCCCTTAGTCTCCACTTACGTCATCAATGACAACCTTGTCTTCTTAGAAGGTGTCGCCACTGCTCTTCATGTCACGCAAACAAAGATCTCCAAGGTTACCTCATGATGAAATCAATGATGCATCATGGTATTCAATATTATCTCCAAGACCTTCAAGATGTATTCAATGAGCAACCCAAGTCTTCACTGTTCAATACTTCTCAAAACTTCACTGCCTCACACAGGTCCAAGGCTGCAACAGGTAGAGGCTTAAATGTGTACTCCACAAGTCTTCAAATTCAGATCCAACGGAAAGGATGTATACTCTAAGACTGATCCAAAAATGTCTTCACGATCAACCCTATTTCAAGAGTACTTCAAACTGGTTCAATCAAGTATCTACAATAGATTTCTTCAAGAACCAAGAAACCACCGAATTTGCCTCCACAAGGTTGGTTCCTCCTTCAAGTTAGGACTGTCCATTGTTTAATATGAACCTCAAAAAGGGTGACTGTACAACACCCTACAGTTTCCACAATTTCTCTTTAGGTCCAAGGGAGGTGTCTTCTTAAGTCTGCAAAGCATTGGAAATATTCAAGATTGTATAATTTCCCCACAAGGGTGCTCGAGACTTTAGTTTGTCCTATGTCTAATAATTTTATGTATTCTCTTGCTCAAACTTCAAAAATGTTTTCACATTGTTTCAAGGTGTAGCAATGCTCCGCAGAGTTGAGGATGATACCTTCAGATCAAAAAGTCTCCACAATAGAACTGACTCTAAGAAAAAAATACCCCAACCATTGCTATTTGAAGTCACTATCAATCTGAGCTCCAAATTAGTTTCTCAACAAAGGAAATGAGTCACTGTTCAACTCAAGGGCTAGTTTATACATCCTGTTGATCTCAGATAAGGACTCCTCCTAGACTGAACTTGAAGATTATCTATTTAAACAATGCTACACGTGCACTGCTTCACTGCTTGGTGTTCGAGCTAAGTCAAATATCAAACTGGACTGTACTACACACTGTTATAGTGACTCACAAAGGAATTACCACAAGGCAATGCAAACAATTTGATGTTAAATCCGGAATGGTAGTGTTGATATCCCTATCTTTTGAGATAAAGCCATAGGTTCAAGAACGATACTGCTCCCACATAACTAGATTTTTTTGCTTCCAGAGGTTCGAGAATGATACCGCTCCCACAAAACTGGATTTTGTTGCTTCCACAGGTCCGAGTTGTAGTGTTCCACAAGACTATCCTAAAATAGACACCTATCCGAAATTCATAGTTCGTGTATCATCTCCTACAGTCCAAGTAGCATTACGACATAGCTTCTACCATTCCGCTATTCAATAAAATCAAGCTGAAAAACAATTATGATACTCCTTTTCAACCTCCAATCTGCTATGCCCTCTTATGTGTTTTTTCTCTAAAAATTTCACCAAAATTTGTGTTTTCTTGACCGAAATTTCTGTGTTAGAAATGAGGGTCTATAGTCTTTATTTATACACATTTTGTTGCTTGATTGAAGGGATACATCTCTGGAGGTAGGGCGACTTGTGTCTATGAGCATAGGCAGGCTCAACATTAATTATATTTTTCATAGCTTAAAAATTCAGTATCTTACAAACTAATTGGAGTTTCAGGACAAATAGAGGCTCGTTAGAAAGAGGAAAAAATCCTCTTTAATATGGTCAAGGATCCAATTTTAAAGGATGCCTCGAAGGTATCCAAAATAATTTTTATTTGTGACTGTCCTTAATTTTTTTATGTACAGAAGGTGATTAGGACAACAAGGTCATTAGGGATTCTTTATTGTTATGAATCCAAGCTCTTCATCATAGTGTGTCATCATGTATATCATCAATATCATCCATGTCATCATGATATTTTAGCATCATGTATCCAATAATAGTGCAAGGATATGTCATACATATGCCATAGTGCAATATCCATCAATTTTCCATCAAGCGATTTCCAAGTCCTTCGTGTCATGTCTCCAATCATTGTCCATGTCATCAAATGTAATGTGTTGTCATTGTTCTTTAATAGAGCTAGCTAGGTCAAGGGCTTGTATACAAGGATTAGGGCTCCTTACATTGTCATTAGGGTTAGGCATCCTTATCAATCAAGAAGAGATTGTCATCATGAGCAAGGAAATCATCACAGTTTTAGGGATTTATCATCAAGAGAAAGGCTATCATAATATGCATGAGGTTATGGCATCTTCATGGTTAGTTCAAGGACATATATGACACTATGATCAAAGGGAATCTAGGGAAACATCATAGCTCACAAGAATTTTCCATCACGAACAATGCCATATTGAAATCAATGACAAACTTGATTAACAATCTCCCCCTTTGTCATTGATGGAAATATTCTTGTCCTTTAACCATTCTCTCCCGTTTGACATCAATGGAAAATGGGGTTCCCAAGTACTCCCCCTGTCAGGCTACTTCTTTTCTTCATCAATAGTATTTATTCATAGGTATGTTACTCCCCCTATCATGGTGCTCTTCCTTCTGGCAATGTGATCCATGATAGATGTGTTTAAATGAACCAACTTCCCCTGCCTGCATAAACTCCTCTAGCTTCTTCATACAAGAATGATTTATAACTCCCTTTAACTTTGTGCATGGCCTCTCTCTTTTTTATTTTCAAAGACTTATAATCAAATACTTGGGATATCACATCTTGATGTCTTCATCAAATCAACAACATGCGTTGTTGGCTAGAGTGTCCAAGAGACATTTGGATCCAATTTGCTTCTTTCTCCATATTTGTGTAACTTTATTTTTTGGCTTGGTTGTCATGGTTCTAGCTTGTGTAGGGACCCAAGTCAAGTTAAAATCACGTGCCATATGTCCAATGTTATGGAAATTGAAGCACTTCATCTTGTCTATGAATGAGTAATTATGACTTCTTTTTGAAAAATTGCTTCTATGAGATTGATAGGGACCATTATATTTGTCTTTGTGATATGACCTACAATCTTTTGCCATGTGCCCAAAGTTTGTACAAGAATAGAAATAAACAAGAAATATACTTTGGTACCTGGGAGATGAATATTTCCTTAATGTACTTCTGAATTCCTTTTGCCTTGGGATTCTTTGACGATATTCATTTCCTTTTGTATTCTTGACACCATGTGCAAGTCTCCTTGGAGTAGGATTTCTTCCATAGTTGTCTTGACTCTTCTGCTTGCCTTTGTTGGAACTAGGAGCATCAACATTTCTGTTTTGCTTCCTCACATCCTTGTTGTTTTAAGCATTATCATTCTTGCTTGAGGATTCACTTGCATAGCCAAGACCTGATTTATCAAGGGGATACCTTTGATGACTTATGATGTCATCTAGGGTTTGAGAACTTTTCAAGTTATTATGCAACAAGTCAACTTCCTTTAAGAAAGAGAATTTATTCCTTCATTTTCTTGTATACTTCATCCTTCTTTGATAGTATGATCTCCATTTATTCCTTCATCTTGGTTGCTTCACATGATTGGGCCCTAAGAGAAGTGATTTTTGATCTTAACTTGGTGATTTCATGGTGTTTCTCTCCTTTTCTACTTCATCAACTTATCCTTCTATGCATGCTGAAGCTTCCATCACCTTCTCAGCTCCTTGTGCTTGTTTCCTTGCTTCTTCTAGTTGAGATCTAAGGGAGGACACCTCTTCCTTATATTGACAAATCTCTACTTTAAGTTTGTTTAAAGTCTCGAGTCTTTGTTCAAGGTGGCTTGGTAGGTTTCTCCCATTTTCTTTGCCTTTTCCGATTGATTTGTCATGGATATGGCTTCTTCATGATGCTTTCTTTTGTTTTGATGAAATTCCTCCTTAATCTTGTTGAGATCCTCATCTCCTTCTTGAAGCTTGAAAATGTCAACTTCCTTCCTTGTCTTTTCTTGGTCACCATCTTGCGCATTCTTCTTAAGTTCCTCATTTTCCTTTTTCAAACTATTAATATCTTCCATGGCAGCTATAAAGTTAGTCAAAAGATCTTCTTCAAAGTCTTCCTTGCTTTATTCTTCTTCTAGGTCTTCTTTGGCCTTGATGTCATCATTCTTATTTTCATCTTCCTTGATGGGTTATGGACTTCCTTCTTGCTTTCCATCATCTTCTTGACTAGTGGTCATGGTGAATTCTCCTTTTGAGTGAATGTCATGAAGTTTTTCCTATATTTTGTTGATGAACATTTTTCCAAATTGGCCTTTATAGAATTTGGTAGCCCATTCAAGATTGCCTTCATCACTTTTGCATTGTACTCCTTGGATTCTCCGTTCGTCATGTTATCATTAATAACTGATTCCCATACTCCAATGCCTTGAGCCATTAAGAAATTTCTCATTCTTACCTTCCATACATCAAAGTTTCCATTAAACACTCGAACTTTCTGAACGTGATTGCCTTCAGTTTTCATGGTTGAGGAAGAGACATCTTTACAAGGATTGGAGGCTTTCTTCCTTGGCTTTGCCATTTGTGTTCTAAAGATTAGCCTTTAAGCTGCTAGGCTTTGAGTGAAGGTACTGGCTTTGATACCAATTCTTGGAAACACTGAGAGGGGGGTGAATCAATATTTATTCTCAGTTGTTACTTTTACTAGTTAGATCACTTTTATTTAGAACACAAAATGAACTATAAGAATAAATGCTTTTATTAATTTCTTCAATAAATCAAGTCCAATATTTTGTCCACAGGGGAAATCGTAATCTTTCATTTATATTTGAAAAATTACATATAGTAGATGTTGAGTAACATATGCAATTGGCTTGTGGCCAAATCTGTGTAATATTTACATATTTGTTGTCACTATGACTCAAAAAAGTGTTGTTTGTTGGTCTCATACCACGTAGGGTAGTAGTTTGATAAATACTATAAATGAAATATTTACAATGATTATTTGCCACATAGGGCGGGTGCATAAGAGTTTGGATATCATGCAATGTTATATACAATGCATCTGTCACATAAAATGTGTTCAAAACACAAAATTTTAAAAAACTAGGGCCTGTCTACCCTATGATATGCCTGATCTATGTACGGCCGGTGATAACACTGGTATTTCTCAGCTCCATTTTGTTCTTGAATCAACCAATGACCTTAGGGTAGTGGCGTGGCCTCCTTGGAAAGCCAATTAGCGCAGTTATGTTCCCTATAAATGTGATAACATGAGATTCTGTTAAAATGTGATTTAAACAGTCTCACTTCATCCAGTATATGTCTAAGAGAATGTGCATGATAGTCAGAGACATGTTGAACTAGTTTATTATAATTTTTGAGTCAGCAAAAATCTATAGGTTGATGCAATCATGTCCCAATGAGAAATGCAGTAGATGACGAAGAGTAATTAGTTCAACATAATTATTAGTGCCTCCTCCAAGTCCCATTTTAACACAATATTTGTGATGTTCATTTATATGCGAAATAAAACCACCTCCACATCCATGCTCTTGCGCGGCTCCATCAAAGAAAGCCCAGGGAGTGGATTTTTCGATAGGAGCAGGAGCTGTAGGACGATGCGGTGCTGGTGTCTTGTTTTAAGGTATTTTGTGATAAGCTGTTATAATTTTGGCAGCCAGAATAGGCCCATTCGCAATCCCATCGTCAAAAATTATTTTATTCCTCGATAGCCATATGGACCAGCAGAAAATTAGGGGAAGATTTAGCAGTTTAGAACCTGGGTTGGTTGTACACCAATTTTGCCAAGCATTGCTTATATTATCCACTTCCCATCTGCCTGACTATAATGGAATAGGGATAGATTCCTAGAGATGTTTGGTGAAATCGCAGTTTAAGAAAAGATGGTCCAAGGATTCAGATTCCTGCTTGCATAAAACGAACCAGCTCGGTCCATGGAAGGAGCGATGTGCTAGGAGATCCCCTGTAGGAACTTTATAACTGAGCACACACCAGAAGAAGAGTTTGGTCCTTGGGGGGGGCATTTAGCTTCCAAATCATTCACCACCAAGCTAGTAAATTCTCTGGTTGTCTATGTTCGCTGATAGCAAAGGAACCAGCTTTTAATGAATATATACCGTTGTCAGCTGTATTCCATCTAAGTTCGTCAGGACCCTCCATAATTCTGATATGGGATTATGTCAAAGTAGTTGTGTATTCATGCCATTCGTGATGCCAATGTGGAGGAAGGTCAAGAGCTTCAGCAGGTTTCCATCCTTGGGAGAGGATAGTGGTGTTGTCATGATCTGAAATGTGGGCTATGACAGATATGTCTCTCTGGTTTAATAATAGAATAAGATCACGTGGGAGATGGAAGCTGGCTGCCCCACCTACCCAAGGATCCATACTAATTCGGACTCTTGTGCCATCAATTATCCTCCAAACGAGGTGATTTTGATTGATCAAGAGTGAATGAATCAGAGCTTTCCAAACAAAGGATATTCTTGTGGTATTCCGGGAAGGTAGGCGCACCCAATCTATGATCTGTATGGGCCAAATATATTTGTAGTAAGAGAGGGAGGTCCAGAGGTTCCATCCTATGAGAAGGGTCTAACCCATTTTAGCATCCAATGCCTGTGCAAAGTGACTGAGATCTTTAAGGCCCCATCCACCCCATCGTTTGGGTAGTGTGATCTTTTTCCAGCTCACCCAAGCAAAGATCCTTTTATCTTGATGCCCATTCCAAAGGAATCTGTAGCATATTTTTTATAGACGGGCCAAAATGTTCCTCAGTATCCATGCTAGAGACATCCAGAAGACTGGTGTAGCCTCCAACACAAATTTGATGAGGAAGGATCTTCCTGCTCAGATATGAAATGATGACTCCAATGAGTCAACCTTTTTCCCAGCCTGATGACAACCAAATCCAATTAGCAATTTTTTGGCTCAAGGGCTTGATCTAAAAGCCCAAGTATTTAAATCCTTGATCTAGAGGAAGGATGTTATAAGGGAAGTGGTGCTGAGCAAAATGAGATTCATGGATGAAGATATAGGCAAGGGTGATGGTGGATTTCCCCTGATTTGCTAGCATTCCCGTGGCTCTAGAGAAAAGAGATAGGGCACATGTAAAAGATGTTGAGTCTCTGATGTTGCCATCAAGGAAGATAAGGACATCATCCATGAATAATATATGAGTGAGGTAGCAAAGCTCTGATAATTTAAGCCCGAAAATTATACCATTTCTCTTTTCCTGGATAAGAATTCGGCTGAGACCTTCCATGACAATAAGGAAAAGGAGAGGAGATAGGGGGAAACCTTGTCTTAGACCCATTTCAGCATGGAAAAAATGAGATGCAGAGCCATTAATAAGGACACTGAAGGTAGGTGAAGTAATGTAAGCCATAATCCAGTTATGAAGCTGTGAGGAAACCCCAAGTGCATAAGAAGAATTTTGATGTATAGCCAACTGACACGGTCAAAAGATTTGGCCAAATCAATTTTTAGAATGATGCCCTTAAGCTTCTTTGTCCGAATAGAGTGAATGGCTTCCTGAGCCGTGCCTATGGCTTCATGTATCTGACGGTTCTCTAGGAAAGCAAAATGTTCAGGTGAAATATGCTGTGAGAGGATAGGATAGATCCTATTTGCAATGATTTTAGCAGTGATCTTATATAGGAAATTGCAGAGAGAGATGGGCCTGAAGTCGTTGAAGGATGAGGGTGAGTCCATCTTAGGGATGAGAGCAATGAAGGTGGTATTAATAGCATCATATAATCTCCCAGTAGATCTGCGTTCCTCAATAACATGTAGCAAGTCATTCCCCAGTAATTCATAAAAATCGGGTGAGTCCATCTTAGGGATGAGAGCAATGAAGGTGGTATTAATAACATCATATAATCTCCCAGTAGATCTGTGTTCCTCAATCACATGTAGCAAGTCATTCCCCAGTAATTCATAAAAATCCAGGTAAAATTCGATCGTCCAACCATCCGGTCTAGGGCTTTTGTCCTTTTTAAACCATTTCAAGGTTCCTTCTAGTTCAACTGAAGAGACAGGGGAGATGAGATCTGCCTCCATGTCTGCATCAACGAAGCACGAAAATAGGCCAGCCACTTGGATGATATCGACTAAATTTGTCCCAGGAGGTGACTTGAAGAGATTTTGAAAATGAGTGGTGCCCAACCAAGACAATTTGCTGAAGGTGTCAGAAACACCTCCCTTAGGTAAGGGAAGGTGCCATATGGTATTAGAGACCTTTCTTCCCTTTGCATAACTCTGAAATTTGGTGTTGTTGTCACCAAATTTTATCCACAGAGCTTTTCTCTTTAGATGCCAGGATTCTTCTCTCTCTTTCATAATCTTTTCATTGGACTTATCAAGCTCGGTAAGATGTAGTTTATCTTGTATGGAACCAAAGCCCTTATTACTGTCATCCAATAAGATTTTCAATTCAGATTCAATCTGTAGGATATCTTGATCCTCTCTCTATGATTTTTCTCTTGCCCAGGTAATAGATAATCTCTTCAAATGAGAGAGATTGTGACAGAATCCCTTTGCAAGTGAATGATAACTTGAGATAGGGTTTGATTTCCAGAAATCAGTGACAAGCTTGATGTATGCAGGGTCCTGAAGCCAGATGTGATTGAACTTGAAAGGCGATTTGGGATTCGGATGGGGACCAAGTATCTCCATGAATATGGGGGAGTGGTCTGAAATTTCCCCCACTCCCACCCATTGTCTATATCTGTGCAGAAGCTGCATCAATGATAACTTGATCAAGAAGCGATCAAGTCTTCTGGCCATGGCTACCTCCCCAACCCTACGATTCCTCCAGGTGGGAAGGGGTTTGTTCATAGGGATATCAACAAACTTATGTCGATCTAATATGTTCAACATGAACTCAGAGAGGGAGTCCACTTGTGCTTGAGAGCCCTGCGATTCTCCAAACCCCAGAGAGAAATTTAGATCCCCTCACAAGATAATATTTTTGGCTATGACCAAGGCAAGATTTAAGAACCTTTGCCAAACATCCTCTCGTCTGTGACAAGGCCCATAAATGTTAATGATCCTAAGCTCTCGACCTAGTTTAGCAGAAAAGATATCTAGCCCTATAAACCCTATACCACCCTAAGCAGAGAGGGCTTTGATGGATCTAGGGTTATACCGAATAACAAGTCCACCAGATCGACCCGAGGCTACCACAGAGTGAAAAATCCAACCAGGTTTTAGGGCTGCTAGGGAAGAAGTAACGGTCTCGGCCTCACCCAAGGTTTCTTGCAACATGATAATGTCAACGGGCTCTGAATCGAAAAGTCTTCTGAGGGCTAGTTTTTTTGAGGTACTAGCCATACCTCTGCAATTAAATGAGAGACACTTCATGAGAGTAACCGCTCCTGGGTATTCATCACTCTAAGTACCCTACCAATGGAGGATTGTCTTTCGGAAACTATTTTAGCCCCTTCCGTGAGAATAGCTTTGGAGAGAAAAGATTTTTGGCCTCGTGAAGATTTGGTGGAAGGACCAGATGTAGTGAGTCCTAGCCCTGATGCTGATAGCACTGCTTTGGCCAGGTGGGATCATGAGCATAGATTATATGAATGTGAGGGTTCAGACCCATCCTCAGAGAGAGAGGGAGGGGATGAGGTGACAAGAGGGAAAGATGGAGCGGTAGTGGAGATTAAAAGGCTGGGGGATGGAGAGGGAACATGGAAATGAGTGAATGAAATGTAAAGGAGATGATGTTGCATGGGAAACAAAACATGATACAGATGCAGAGGATATGTGAAAAGAGAAAGTACCTGCTTTCCTTACGAACTTAGTTACTACCCTATATCGCGTCATGGGTGGAGACGGAGGTCTGTGCGAGCAGTCAGCCTCTTGGGTGGAGATCGCACGATCGGAGGCCCTTTTCGTCGGCATAGGTGGACAGTCTGAACATGGAGTAGAATGACCCTGAGTGTCATCCACATTGGTTAGTGTATCCGGAGCCTTTTTTACCAGAGGACATTCCTTGTAGACATGTCCAACCTTATGACACCTTCTACATCGAAATGAGACTCCCTCGTAGTCCAGAATCTAAACCCAGGTAACATTTTTCCATCGAAGATTAATCTTCTCTTCCAGACCCTCTCTAGCATCCAAATAGACCAGAATTCTTGCAAGGGTTCGATTCTTTGAATGTATGTAGGATATGTCATAATCAAGATAGGTTCCAAGTGTGTTCCCTATCTGCATGAAGATGTCCTTCGACCAATACTGCAAAGGGAGCCCTGGAAGTTGTACCCAAAGCGGTCTGGCACCTATCTGTTCCCGTTCTGGGTCAAACATCAGATTCCAGTGCTTAAGGAGGACCGAGACCATTTGAATATGCCAGTAGTGGGCAAGGACCAGATGTGTGTATTCTTCCTTCAAGAAGTGTAAAGCAAACCATTCGTTGGGGAGGAGCTGCACCTCCGGCAGCTCTTTCAGAGTATTTCCCCAAATTTATTGAACCCAAATTGTTAAGTGCTCAACCGAATATGCCCTTCCCCGGACATGGCCAACCAGGATAGTGCTTGATTTATCCGCAATCTCGCCCATAGATAACCCTTCACTGAAATTTATCGTAAAATCCTTGAAAGTGGCCCCAATGCACTTTACCTTTACTGAAATTTATCATAAAATCCTTGAAAGTGGTTCCAATGCACTTTACCTTTCGCTTGCAGGTTCGCGGCATGGTGGGATGATCTTGTAAGGGGTCCAAGGGGGATCCACCTTCCTGATGCTGTTGCGTCGCTGACTTAACCTTGATCAGTGGTGTCTCAAAACACCCAGACGGAGAGGTTGTGGCCGAGGTAGGCAGTCCTGAACCCTAGATCGGGAACCCCCCAGAAAGGTTTGCGGTTGCACCTGTCAGAGCTTGTTCACGAGGAGATGGGGAGGGTTTCCTCTAATAAATAGCCTCCGGGGGATGAGGTTCAAAAGATGGCGAGGACAGAGAGGCCACAGAGAGCAAGTGTAGAGTGCCTGGAGAAAGAAACCAACAATTAAGGCCAGTGCAGTCGATGGAGAGCGTTTCGAAATGAAGGAAGGAGGCAAAGATCCCTAGGAGGGTGACTACAAGAGCAAAGCAGGGCAGCGTAGATACGGAGTGCACAGGAGAGGTAGAATGTGGCCGGCTAGGGTTAGGTCTATCAAAAATGGATTGACCGAGAAATGGAGTCGGCGTATAGTCCACCGCCTTGAAATCCATGTCCACGGCCATCTCGAAACTGTATGGAAATGACAGCTAGTGACTTCTGGCAACAGAAGGCAGCAACAATGGATGCAGGTGCAGACGGGAAGCCAGCCGGAGAATGGACCTAAAGGTAAAAAGTCGAAACAGTGGTGAAAACTGCAGAAATTACCCTAACCCTAAACGGAGAGGAGTGAACGAGAGCTGCATCGTTCCTTTTTCCATTTGGACTTCTTATAAGAAAAAATCAAGTACAATATATATTTGGTTTAGGCTCCAACCTGTTTTCTTGAGGACTTCGATCCTCTAGGGCTCCAACCCTATCCTCTAAGGCACCAACCTTGTCTTTTCGAGGCTCTAACCTTTTGGGCTCAAACTCTTGACTTTACTTCGTCAAGATATATTTGATTATACTTCACGGCTCCCAATGTCTTCTTTGACAAGCCCTGTCAATCTTCAGCTATGCCTTCCTTTAGTATCCACTTCACTTCATCAATGACAACCTTGTCTGCTTAGAAGGTGTCGCCACTGCTCTTCATGTCACCTAAACAAATATCTCTAAGGTTACCTCATGATGACATCAACGATGAATCATGGTATTTAATATTATCTCCAAGACCTTCAAGATGTCTTCAATGAACAACCCAAGTCTTCACTGTTCAATACTTATCTTGCCCAAAAACTTCACTTCCTTACATAGGTCTAAGGCTGCAACATGTAAAGGCTTAAATGTGTTCTCCATAGGTCTTCAAAGTAAGTTCCAAGGAAAAGGATGTATACTCTAAGACTTCTCCAGGAAGGTCTTCACGATCAACCCTCTTTCAAGAGTACTTCAAATTGATTCAATCAAGTATCTACAATAGATTGCTTCAAGAACCAAGAAACCACTGAATTTGCCTCGACAAGACTGGTTCCTCCTTCAAGCTAGGTTTGTCCACCTTGTTTAATATGAGCCTAAAAAAGGGTGACTGTGCTGAGCCCTATAGTTTCCACAGGTTCTCTTCAGGTCCAAGGGAGGTATCTTCTTAAGTCCACAAAGTGTTGGAAATATTCAAGATTGTATAATTTCCCCTCAAGGTTGATCCAAGCTTTTGTTTGTCCTTTGCCTAATAACTTTATGTCTTATCTTGCTCAAACTTTAAAAATGTTTTCACACCATTTCAAGGTGTAGAAATGCTCCATGGAGTTGAGGATGATAACTTCAGATCAACAAGTCTGCACAATAGGATTGAATTTGAGCAGAAAATACCCCAACTGCTGCTGTTCGAAATCGCTATCAATCTGAGCTCCAAATTAGTTTCTCAACAAAGGAAACCAGTTGTTGTTCAACTCAAGGGCTAGTTTATACGTCCTGTTGATCTCAGATAAGGGCTCCTCCTAGAATGAAACTTAATATTGCCTGTTTAAACATTGCTAGACATCCACTACTTCACTGCTTGGTGTCCAAGCTAAGTTAAATGTCAAACTGGATTGTATTGACACTATTATAGTGATTCACAGAGGAATTACTATGGGGTATTGAAAATAGCCTGATGTTAAATCTAGATTGGTAGTGTTGATATCCCTATCTTTTCAGATAAAGCCATAGGTGTGAGAATGATATTGCTCCCATAGAACTGAAGTTTGTTGCTTCCACAGGTCCGAGTAGCAGTGTTCCATAGGATTGTCCTCAAATAGACACCTGTCTAAAATTCACACTCCGAGTATCATTACCGCATAGATGCTACAAATCTGTTGTTCAATAAAATCAAGCCCAAAAAAAGTTATGATATTCCTTTTCGGCCTCCAATCTATTATGTCCTCTTCCGCAATTTTCTCTGAAAATTTCACCGAAATCTATGTTTTGCTGGTCAAAAATTATGTGTTAGAAATGAAGATCTGCAATCTCTATTTATACATATTTTGTTGCTTGATTGAAGGGTCACATCTATGGAGGTAGGTCGACTTGTGTCTTTGAGCATAGGCCTGCTCAATATTAATTATATTTTTCATAGTTTAAAAATTCAATATCTCACAAACTACTGAGAGTTTCGAGACAAATAAAGGCTCGTTAGAAGAGGAAAATCCTCTTTGATGGTCTAGGATCCATTTTTAAAGGATGTCTCCAAGGTGTCCAAAATAATTTTTCTTTGTGACAGTCCTTCAATTTTTTATTTGCAGAAGGTGATTAGGACAACAAGGTCATTAGGGCTTCTTTATTGTTATGACTCCTAGCTCTTCATCATAGTGTGTCATCATGTATGTCATCAATATCATCCATGTCATTATGATAGTGTAGCACCATGTATCCAATAATAGTGCAGTGATATGTCATAGCGAAACACCCATCAATTTTCCATCAAGTGATTTCCAAGTCTAATCATTATCCATTTGATCATATGTAATCTCATCAAATGTAATGTGTTTTCATTGTTCTTCAATAGAGCTAGTTAGGGCAAGTTCTTGTACATAAGGATTAGGGCTCCATACATTGTCATTACGATTAGGCATCCTTATCAATCAAGAAGAGCTTTTCATCACGAGCAAGGACGTCATCATGATTTCAGGGCTTTATCATCAAGAGCAAGGACATCCTCATGGTTTTAGGGCTTTAACATCAAGAGCAAGGATATCATAGTATGCATGAGGTTATGGCATCTTCATGGTTAGTTCAAGGACATCTAGGGCACTCTGATCAAAGGGAATATAGGGAAAAATCATAACTCACAAGAATTTTCCATCACGAACAATGCCATATTGACATCAATGACAACCTTTATTAACAATATCCCCCTTTTTCATTGATGGAAATATTCTTTCCCTTCCAAAATTCTCTCCTGCTTTGACATTAATGGAAAACGGGGTGCCCAAGTACTCCCCTTGTCAGGATGCTTGATTTCTTCATCAATAGTAGTTCTCCATAGGTATGTTACTCCCCCCATCATGGTTCTCCTCCTTCTAGCAATGTGATCCATGATAGATGTGTTTACATGAATCAACTCCCCCTGCCTGCATAAACTCCTCTAGCTTTTTAAGAAAAGAATGATCTGGACCTCCCTCTAACTTTTTTTATGGTCTCTTTTTTTTGCAGAGTCTCATCATCAAAAATTTGGGATATCACATATTGATGTCTTCATCAATCAACAACATGTGTTGTTGGCTAGAGTGTCCAAGAGACATTCAGATCCAATTTGCTTCTTTCTCCATATTTGTGTAACTTTATTTTCTGGCTTGGTTGTCATGGTTCTATATTGTTTAGGGACCCAAATCAAGTTAAAATCATGTGACGTATGTCCAATGTTATGGCAATTGAAGCACTCAATCTTGTTTATGAATCAGTAATAATGACTTCTTTTTGCAAAATTGCTTCTAGGAGATTGATAGGGACCATTATATTTGTCTATGTGATATGCCCTACAATCTTTTTCCATGTGCCCAAAGTTTGTATAAGAATAGCAATAACCAAGAAATATACTTTGGTACCCGGGAGATGAAGATTTCCTTGATGTACTTATGAAGTATTTTTTCCTTGGGATTCTTTGATGATATTCATTGCCTTTTGTATTCTTGACACCATCTGCAATTATCCTTGGAGTGGGATTTCTTCCATAATTGTCTTGACTCTTATCCTGTCTTTGTTGGAACTAGGAGAATCAATATTTCTTTTTGGATTCCTCACATCCTTGTTGTTTGAAGCATTGTCATTCTTGCTTGAGGATTCACTTGCATAGACAAGACCTGATTTATCACTGGAAAACCTTTGATGACTTAATATTTCATCTAGGGTTTGAGAACTTTTTAAATTCTTATTCAACAAGTCAACTTCCTTTTTAAGAAAGAGAATTTCTCCCTTCATTTTCTTGCATACTTCATCCTTATTTGGTAGTATGATCTCCATTTCTTCATTCATCTTGGTTGCTTGACATGATTGGACCTTAAGAGAAGTGATTTATGATCTTAACTTGGTGATGCCATCATCCTTTTCTTCTAGTTGGCATGTCATGGTGTTTCTCTCATTTTCTGCTTCATCAACTTGTCCTTCAATGAATGCCAAAGCTTCCATCACCTTCTCATCTCCTTGTGCTTGTTTCATTGCTTCTTTTGGTTGATATCTAATGGGGGAGACCTCTTCCTTATATTGACGAATCTCTGCTTCAAGTTTGTTTAAACCCTTGAGTCTTTGTTGAAGGTGGCTTGACAAATTTTCTTCCCTTTTCTTTTCCTTATCCAATTGATTTATCTTGGATATGATTTCTTCATGATGATTTCTTTTGTTTTGATGAAATTCCTCGTTAAGCTTAGTGAGCTCCTCATCTCTTTCTTGAAGCTTGAAAAGGTCAACTTCCTTCCTTGTCTTGGCCTGGTCACCATCTTACACTTTCTTCTTAAGTTCCTCATTTTCCCTTTTCAAACTATTAATCTCTTCCATGGAAACTATAAGTTTAGTCAGGAGATCTTGTTCAAAGTAGTATTTTCTTTCTTCTTCTTCTAGGTCTTCTTTGGCCTCGATGTCATCATTCTTATTTTCAGCTTCCTTGATGGGTTTTGGATTTCCTTCTCGCTTTCCATCATCTTCTTGACTAGTGGTTATGGTGAATGCTCCTTTTGAGTGAAGGTCATGAATTTTATCCCATATACCCTTTGCTGACAAACATTTTTCCAAATGGCCTTTAGAGAATTTGGAAGCTCGTTCAAGATTTCCTTCATTGCTTTTGCATTGTACTCTTTGGACTCTCTATTCATCATGTTATCAATAATCACTGATTCCCATACTCCAGCATCAAAGTTACCATTGAACACTAGAACTTTCTCAACTTGATTGTCTTTAGTTTTCATGGTTGAGGAAGAGACATCGTTAGGAGGATTGGAGGCTTTCTTCCCTAGCTTTTCCATTTGTGTTATAAGGATCACCCTTCATGTTGCTAGGATTTGAGTGAAGGTACTGGCTCTGATACCAATTTTTGGAAATACTGAAAGGGGGGTGAATCAATATTTCTTTTCAATTGTTAATTTTACCAGTTAGATCACTTATATTTAGAGCCCAAAATGAACAATAAGAATAAATGATTTTATTAATTTCTTCAATAAATAAAGTACAATATATGTAGGGCTCCAACCCTAGGTGAAGACACTGAGATTCAATCTCCTAGGCAACCTGTATTTTCCAAGCACTGACTTGGACTTCCAAGGCTCCAACCTTTTCAATTTTGAGGCCCCAACTTCAAGGGCTCCAACCCTATATCTGGTTTAGGCTTTGACTTGTTTTCTTGAGGACTCCGATCCTCTAGAGATCTAGCCCTATCCTCTAAGGCACCAACCTTGTCTTTTCAAGGCTCCAACCTCTTGAGCTGCAACCCTTAACTTTACTTCATCAAGATATATTTGATTATACTTTACGAATCCCATTGTCTTCTTCAACTAGCCTTGTCAATATTTAGCTATGCCTTCCCTTAGTCTCTACTTCACGTCATCAATGACAACCTTGTCTTTTAGAAGTTGTCGCCACTACTCTTCATGTCAGCGAAACAAATATCTCCAAGGTTACCTCATGATGACATCAACGATGCATCATGGTCTTCAATTTTATCTCCAAGACATTCAAGATGTCTTCAGTGAAAAACACAAGCCTTCACCGTTCAATACTTCTCTTGCCCAAAAACTTTGTTTCCTCACATAGGTCCAAGGCTGCAACAGGTGGAGGCTTAAATGTGTACTCCGCAGGTCTTCAAAGTTAGCTCCAAGGGCCAAGATGTATATTCTAAGACCGCTCCATAAAGAATTTCACGATCAACCCTCTTTCAAGAGTACTTCAAATTGGTTCAATCAAGTATCTACAATAAATTGCTTCAAGATCCAAGAAACTACCGAATTTGCCTCCACAAGGCTCGTTCCTCCTTCAAGCTAGGACTGTCCACACTTGTTTAATATGAGCCTAAAAAAGGGTGTCTATATTGAGCCTTATAGTTCCCATAGGGTCTCTTCAGGTCCAAGGGAGGTACCTTCTTATGTCCGCAAAGTGTTGGAAATATTCAAGATTGTATAATTTCCCCACAAGGCTGCTCCAGGCTTTAGTCTGTCCTCTGTCTAGTAACTTTATGTCTTCTCTTGCTCAAACTTCAAAAATGTTTTCACACTATTTCAAGGTGTAGAAATGATCCGTGGAGTTGAGGATGATAACTTCAGATCAACAAGTCTCCACAATAGGAATGATTTTGAGCAGAAAATACACCAACCACTATTGTCCGAAATCACTGTCAATCTGAACTCCAAATAAGTTTCTCAACAAAGGAAACCACTCACTATTCAACTAAAGGGCTAGTTTATATATCCTGTTGATCTCAGATAAGGACTCCTCCTAGACCGAACCTGAATATTACCTATTTAAACACTACTAGACGTCCAATGCTTCACTGCATGGTGTCCAAGCTAAGTCAAATGTCAAACTGGACTGTACTACGCATTGTTATAGTGATTCACAGAGGAATTACCACAGGGCACTGGAAACAATTTGATGTTAAATCAGGATTAGTAGTATTGATGTTCCTCTCTTATGCGATAAAGCCATAGGTCTAAGAATGATACTTCTCCCATAGAACTGAATTTTGTTGCTTCCACAGGTTCGAGTTGTAGTGTTCCAAAAGACTGTCCTCAAATAGATACCTGTCTGAAATTCACATTCGGAGTCCTGAAGTTCGAGTATCATTACCACAAAGATGCTACAAATCCGAAGTTCAATAAAATCAAGCCCAAAAAAAATTATGATACTCCTTTTTAGCCTCCAATCTGTTATGTCCTCTTCTGCGTTTTTTCTCTAAAAATTTAACAAAAATTTGTGTTTTTTGACCAAATTTTCTGTTTTAGAAGTGAGGGTCTGCGGTCTCTATTGATACACATTTTGTTTCTTGATTGAAGGGACACGTCTCTGGAGGTAAGCCGACTTGTGCTTTGAGCATAGGTTGACTCAATATTAATTATATTTTTCGTAGCTTAAAAATTCAATATCTCACAAAATATTGGGCATTTCAGGACAAATAAAGGCTCATTAGAAAGAGGAAAAAATCCTCTTTAAGATGGTATAGGATCCATTTTGAAAGGATTCCTCCAAGGTGCCCAAAATAATTTTTCTTTGTGATTGTCCTTAATTTTTTTTTATGTGTAGAAGGTGATTAGGAAAACAAGATCATTAGGGCTTCTTTATTGTTATGAATCCAAGCTCTTCATCATAGTGTGCCATCATGTATGTCATAAATATCATCCATGTCATCATGATAGTGTAGCACCACATATCCAATAATAGTGCAGTTATATGTCATTCATATGTCATAGTGCAACATCCATCAATTTTCCGTCAAGTGATTTCCAAGTCCTTCATTTCATGTCTCCAAGCATTGTCCATGTCCTCAAATGTAATGTGTTGTCATTATTCTTCAATAGTGCTAGTTAGGGCAAGGGATTGTATATAAGGATTAAGGCTCCATACATTGTCATTAGGATTAAGCATCCTTATCAATCAAGAAGAGCTTGTCATCATGAGAAAGAAAATCATCATGGTTTTAGGGATTTATCATCAAGAGCAATGATTTCATAATATGCATGAGGTTATGGAATATTCATGGTTAGTTCAAGGATAGCTAGGGCACTATGATCAGAGGGAATCTAGGGCAACATCTTATCTCACAAGAATTTTCCATCACGGACAATGCCATATTGACATCAATGACAACCTTGATTAACAGAGAAAACACATAATATGGATTTCAATTTTTGCGACAACAATATGCAAGACCAAGGTAGGCTCCAAAATTTGGAGGGTGTTGTAGCAGCGACAACACTAGGCGACACACTAGTGGAATTCCAACTTCTTTGTCTTGGTTGACTCTTATGTACACGGTCTCAGTTATTTAGGGAGCATTGATTCATCATGTATATCACTTTGGCTTCCCCACTTACCTCGTGAATAGACATGGTCCCCTTTGTGCCTTCTAGATTGAATACAATCATAAGATTCAACGATATCACAATTTTTCGAATTAGAAAGGGTAGTGTAGTTGCGAGCTGTAGATTTTCAGAGTATAGTTTTTCATCTTTGGTGTTGCTCCACTACCAGAGGGCCTTGACAATACCCCAAAAGAGTCACTACAGGAACACAAATGTTGCTCCTCTATCGGCGATCCTGGATGGTACCCTGACGAAGTTGTTCGCTTCACCTCTATGTAGATGAATCCTTTCTCTTCTTTCTCCTTTATTTATATATTTAAATATCACTGTGCATATGAACTTATTCATTTTATCGGTGGAAGAGGGATCCCAACTTATTGAGAGCATGAGATTTTGTTCCTTCAAATAAGCATACAAAGACCTCTGATTTAGGTTTGATCGTTTGAGTTTTTCCCCTTTTCCTCCTCTACTAATTGGATAAGCATGAAAACAATGAAACATAAGGAATTGAGTATGAGAATAAGGTTTCCAGAATAGACACATGTATCATGGTTCAACACAAAACTCCCTTTATGAAAGGATTGTATTTTCCATCAGAACATCATTGACCAAAAGATATAACCAACACAAATACGTAGGACTGAAGTTTAGCCAAATGTTGTAGTGTCACAAGACTCTTTTCAACTCAGACACACACAAAGAAGCAAGAAAACATATTCACACATGAGACTTATTTACAAAACCAAAAATAAGGACAAGACCGAACAAACAAACAAACACACAAGCAAACGAACAAGAAAGTAAACTATGTACATAGGGCAGGGCACATCCCCAGATCATCATTGAAAATATTGGTTTAAATATTGACCATTAACATGAATAGAGTCAATCTTCCCATCTAGTGATTGAAGATGATATGTGTGTTGGACAAGTTTTTTTTGTATAGTGAATGTTCCAATCCACATGGATTGGAAATTAGTGTGTTTGCTTTTGTCATCGCGAGATTTTTCCCACTTTAAGACTAGGTCACCCACACCAAATTCAGTCTTCCCTGCAGACTTCTTATCGAATCACCTCTTGATATGACTCTGGTGAAGATAAAATTTTTCTTTTCTTTTTGTCTTCTTCTTGTAGCTTACGAAGGGTGTCTATCCTACTCTGAACCGATAAGCACAACTTGCCATGGGATTCTTGTGAAATATGAAGGGCAGGAAAGTGGATGCCCGGGGGTAGGATGGCTTCTTTTCCATACATCAGGAAGTAAGGAGACATATTCAGAGAAGGTTTTGGTGTGACTCGGTCAGCCCATAGGGCATTCACCAAAGCGGAGTGCCAGTTCCTTTGTTAAGAGAGAATGGTCTTCTTAATGATACAAATAAGGTTCTTGTTTGTAGAGTTAGGAAAACCATTTCCCTGTGAATAGTAATTATCTGAATGTTTCAATACAATTCCATTTTCCAATCCAAAACCATATAATATTAGCAATGAAAAGTATGTTTCATTATAAAAAACAAGTGAAGTCGGAACATTGAACCTAGAAATGATATTCTGGTTAAGGAAGATGATGACGTCGTGATCATTCACTGCTTTAGTGCAATTGCTTCCTAGAAATACTGAAAGGGGGGTGAATCAATATTTCTTTTCAATTGTTAATTTTACCAGTTAGATCACTTATATTTAGAACCCAAAATGAATAATAAGAATACATGATTTTATTAATTTCTTCAATAAATAAAGTACAATATATGTAGGGATCCAAACCTAGGTGAAGACACTGAGATTCAATCTCCTAGGTCACAACCTGTATTTTCCAAGCACCGAATTGGACTTCCAAGGCTCCAACCATTTCAATTTCAAGGCCCCAACTTCAAGGGCTCCAACCCTATATTTGGTTTAGGCTTTGACTTGTTTTCTTGAGGACGCTGATCCTCTAGAGATCTAGCCCTATCCTGTAAGGCACCAACCTTGTCTTTTCAAGGCTCCAACCTCTTGAGGTCCAACCCTTAACTTTACTTCATCAAGATATATTTGATTATAATTC
Source organism: Pinus taeda (assembly GCA_000404065.3). Classification (NCBI taxonomy): domain Eukaryota; kingdom Viridiplantae; phylum Streptophyta; class Pinopsida; order Pinales; family Pinaceae; genus Pinus; species Pinus taeda. The sequence goes on from APFE031403064.1 coordinate 155,008, forward strand.
ATGAATCCCAATGTCTTCTTCAACTAGCCATGTCAATATTTAGCTATGCCTTCCCTTAGTCTCCACTTCACGTCATGAATGACAACCTTGTCTTTTAGAAGTTGTCGCCACTACTCTTCATGTCAGCGAAACAAATATCTCCAAGGTTACCTCATGATGACATCAACGATGCATCGTGGTATTCAATATTATCTCCAAGACCTGCAGGATGTCTTCAATGAAGAACACAAATCTTCACCGTTCAATACTTCTCTTGCCCAAAAACTTTGCTTCCTCACATAGGTCCAAGGCTGCAACAGGTAGAGGCTTTAATGTGTACTCCACAGGTCTTCAAAGTCAGCTCCAAGGGCAAGGATGTATACTCTAAGACTACTCCATAAAGGATTTCACGATCAAGCCTCTTTCAAGAGTACTTCAAATTGGTTCAATCAAGTATCTACAATAAACTACTTCAAGAACCAAGAAACCACCGAATTTGCCTCCACAAGGCTGGTTCCTCCTTCAAGCTAAGACTGTGCACACTTGTTTAATATGAGCCTAAAAAAGGGTGTCTGTACTGAGCCCTATAGTTTCCATAGGCTCTCTTCAGGTCCAAGGGAGGTATCTTCTTAAGTCCGCAAAGTGTTGGAAATATTCAATATTGTATAATTTCCCCACAAGGCTGCTCCAAGCTTTAGTCTGTCCCCTGTCTAGTAAATTTATGTCTTCTCTTGCTCAAACTTCAAAAATGTTTTCACACCGTTTCAAGGTGTAGAAATGCTTCGTGGATTTGAGGATGATAACTTCAGATCAACAAGTCTCCACAATAGGAATGACTTTGAGCAGAAAACACACCAATCATTGTTGTCCGAAATCACTGTCAATCTGAGCTCCAAATAAATTTCTCAATAAAGGAAACCACTCACTATTCAACTAAAGGGCTAGTTTATACATCCTGTTGATCTCAGATAAGGACTCCTCCTAGAAAGAACCTGAAGATTACCTATTTAAACACTACTAGATGTCCAATGCTTCACTGCCTGGTGTCCAAGCTAAGTCAAATGTCAAACTGGACTGTACCACGCACTGTTATAGTGATTCACAGAGGAATTACCACAGGGCACTGGAAATAGTTTGATGTTAAATCAGGATTGGTGGTATTGATGTTCCTGTCTAATGAGATAAAGCCATAGGTCTAAGAATGATACTTCTCCCATAGAACTGAATTTTGTTGCTTCCATAGGTTCGAGTTGCAGTGTTCCACAAGACTGTCCTCAAATAGATACCTGTCTGAAATTCATAGTCGGAGTCCTGAAGTTTGAGTATCATTACCACAAAGATGCTACAAATCTGATGTTCAATAAAATCAAGCCCAAAAACAATTATGATACTCCTTTTTAGCCTCCAATCTGTTGTGTCCTCTTCTGCATTTTTTCTCTAAAAATTTCACGGAAATTTGTGTTTTCTTGACCAAATTTTCTGTTTTAGAAATGAGGGTCTCCAATCTCTATTGGTACACATTTTGTTTCTTGATTGAAGGGACACGTCTCTAGAGGTAGGCTGACTTGTGCTTTGAGCATAGGTCGATTTAATATTAATTATATTTTTCATAGCTTAAAAATTCAATATCTCACAAATATTGGGCGTTTCGGGACAAATAAAGGCTCGTTAGAAAGAGGAAAAAATCCTCTTTAAGATGGTCTAGGATCAATTTTGAAAGGATTCCTCCAAGGTGCCCAAAATAATTTTTCTTTGTGATTGTCCTTAATTTTTTTTATTTGTAGAAGGTGATTAGGAAAACAAGGTCATTAGGGCTTCTTTATTGTTATGACTCCAAGCTCTTCATCATAGTGTGCCATCATGTATGTCATAAATATCATCCATGTCATCATGATAGTGTAGAACCATGTATCCAATAATAGTGCAGTGATATGTCATTCATATGTCATAGTGCAACATCCATCAATTTTCTGTCAAGTGATTTCCAAGTCCTTCATTTCATGTCTCCAAGCATTGTCCATGTCCTCAAATGTAATGTGTTGTCATTATTCTTCAATAGTGCTAGTTAGGGCAAGGGATTGTATATAAGGATTAAGGCTCCATACATTGTCATGAGGATTAGGCATCCTTATCAATCAAGAAGAGCTTGTCATCATGAGAAAGGAAATCATCATGGTTTTAGGGCTTTATCATCAAGAGCAAGGATTTCATAAAATGCATGAGGTTATGGAATATTCATGGTTAGTTCAAGGATAGCTAGGGCACTATGATCAAATGGAATCTAGGGCAACATCTTATCTCACAAGAATTTTCCATCACAGACAATGCCATATTGACATTAATGACAACCTTGATTAACAGAGAAAACACATAATATGGATTTAAATTTTTGTGACAACAATATGCAAGACCAAGGTAGGCTCCAAAATTTGGTGCAAGCCAAAATTTTGGAGGGTGTTGTAGCAGCGACAACACTGGGCGACACACAAGTAGAATTCCAACTTCTCTGTCTTGGTTGAATCTTATGTACACGGTCTCAGTTATTTAGTGAGCAATGATTCATCATGTATATCACTTTGGCTTCCCCACTTACCCCGTGAATAAACATGGTCCCCTTTGTGCCTTTTTGATTGAACACAATCATAAGATTCAATGATATCACAATTTTTCTAATTAGAAAGGGTAGTGTAGTTGCAAGCTTTAGATTTTCAGAGTATAGTTTTTCATATTTGGTGTTGCTCCACTACCAGAAGGCCTTGACAATACCCCAAAAGAGTCACTACAGGAACACAAATGTTGCTCCTATCGGCAATCTTGGATGGTACCTTGACGAAGTTGTTCGCTTCAACTCTCTGTACATGAATCCTTTCTCTTCTTTCCCCTTTATTTATATATTTAAATATCACTGTGCATATGAAATTATTCATTTTATCGGTGGAAGAGGGATCCCAACTTATTGAGAGCATGAGATTTTGTTCCTTCAAAGAAGCATACAGAGACCTCTGATTTAGGTTTGATCGTTTGAGTTTTTCCCCTTTTCCTCCTCTACTAATTGGATAAGCATGAAAAAACTCAAACATAAGGAATTGAGTATGAGAATAAGGTTTCCAGAATAGACACATTTATCATGGTTCAACACAAAACTCCCTTTACGGAAGGATTGTATTTTTCGTCAGAACATTATTGACCAAAAGATATAACCAACACAAATACGTAGGACCAAAGTTTAGCCAAATGTTTTAGTGTCACAAGACTCTTTTCAACTCAGACACACACAAAGAAGCAAGAAAACACATTCACACATGAGACTTATTTACAAAACTGAAAATAAGGACAAGACCGAACAAACAAACAAACAAACAAACAAACAAACAAACAAGCAAACAAACAGGAGAGTAAACTATGTACATAGGGCAGGGCACATCCCTAGATCATCATTGAAAATATTGTTTTAAATATTGACCATTAACATGAATAGAGTCAATCTTCCCATCTAGTGATTGAAGACGATATGTGCATTGGCCAAGCTTTTTTTGTATAGTGAATGGTCCAATCCACATGGATTGGAAATTAGTGGGTTTGCTTTTGTCCTCATGGGATTTTTCCCACTTTAAGACTAGGTCACCCACACCAAATTCAGTCTTCCCTGTAGACTTCTTATCGAACCACCTCTTGATACGACTCTGGTGAAGATAAAATTTTTCTTTTTCTTTTTGTCTTTCTTCCTGTAGCTTGCGAAGGGTGTCTATCATACTCTGAACCGATAAGCACAACTTTCCATGGGATTCTTGTGAAATATGAAGGGCAGGAAAGTAGATGTCCAGGGGTAGGATGGCTTCTTTTCCATAGACATATTCAGAGAAGGTTTTGGTGTGACTCCGTAAGCCCATAGGGCATTCATCAAAGAGGAGTGCCAATTCCTTTGTTAAGAGAGAATGGTCTTCTTAATGATACAAATAAGGTTCTTGTTCGTAGAGTTAGCAAGACCATTTCCTTGTGAATAGTAATTATCTGAATGTTTCAATACAATACCATTTTCCAATGCAAAACCATATAATATTAGCGATGAAAAGTATGTTTCATTATGAAAAACAAGTGAATTCGGAACATTGAACCTAGAAATGATATTTTGGTTAAGGAAGATGATGACGTCCTGATCATTCATTGCTTTAGTGGAACTGCTTCCTTCCCACCATGTGAAGTAGTATGTAGTAGTGAGGATGTGGTAGTGTTGCTTTCACGAGTGCAGAAATATCTCACTAATAGCATCTAGGCCCCATTGCTGAAATGGTTCTTGCACCGCAATAGGCTGCAATGGGGCAACTGACTTCTTGTTTCTGCTGGCACACTTTTGACAGACTAGACATTTGCAGGCATATATCTGAGCATCTTTGAATAATTTGGGCCAATAGAAATTGTTTAGCATATCATTTATGCGATGTTATGTCACTCGCAAAGTGTCCCCTGACTAGCCCATCATGGAGATCACACAATACTTTCTCTAAATCATGCACTTGTAAGCACCTCAGAAGTAATCCATTATGGTGCTTTCTAAAAATCACCCCATGCACGAACTGATAAGATACTGCTTTTAGTATGAGTGCCCTCCTTTGTCGTGTGGATAAGTGTGAGGGAAATGTGCCATGCTCAAGATATTGGCACACATCATCTTACCTAGAGTTTGCAATAATAGTGGGGGAAGATAGCTCAACATTATACATTTTGATTTCTTTCTCCCATCCAGATGGATCTTCTTATTTTTCATCTGCCACTTCTGCTGCTAGCCAACATAGGCCATGGCCCTTGATTGTGTGAATTGACTTGAATTCTAAGTCATAATCTTGTAGACCCATCATCCAGTTTGCTCTTCTCTCACTCATCTCTTATTGAACAAACAATGATATGATGGTTAGGTGAAGAACAAATATAATGCAATGGTTCTTCAAGAGATAGGGCCAGAAGTGCTTCACCACCTTGTAGACTGCATACACCTGCTTATCAATGGCGATATAGTTAAGTTCAGGTCCTTGTAGTCTAGCACTCGTGAAAGATATCGACCACTCATTATTTTGATCATCCTTTTGTGTGAGCAAAACGAAAAGAGAAGTGTCAGAAGCAAAAGTGTAAAGAAAAAATATTTCTTGAAATATGGGTTGTACAAGGCTGGTGCTTTTGCGATAGCCTTCTTGATATGGAAAAACATGTCCTTTTCCCTTTTGTACCACTTGTATAATGTATCCTTCTTTACCATCTCCCGCATAGGTTTCACGATCTAAGCGTAATCAAAGATGAAATTGTGGAGAAAATTAATCTTCACCAGGAAGGATTTCATAGCTTTCTTATTCCCTACAAAGGGAATTTGCGTGATAGCTATAACCTCTCAGGGTCTACTTTAATCCCACTTTTCACGATAATGTGTCCCAAGAGATTGCCCTAAGACACTACAAAAATACTTTTCTTGGGATTAAAGGATATCCCGTACTTTCGACATCGCTCAGATATTTTCTTCAAATTGTGTAAGTGTTTGGATATATTCTTAGAGAACATTGTGACATCATCGAGATGCATCACTACGCTCTGCCCGGCTAGTCCACAAAATAAAAACTCCATTGCACGTTGAAATGTCACACTTGTGTTGACTAGCCCAAATGACATCTTTCATGATGCGAACGTGCCCCACTTAGTGTATAATGTTGTTTTTAGTCTGTTAGGATCTGAGACCAGAACCTGGTTGTAGCCTGAATAAACATCAAGCAAGGAGAACATCTCTGACCCCGATATTGTCTGCAGTATTTGTTCCATAGAAGACACAAGGTAGTTGTCTTTGTCTGAGGCGCGACTCAAGTTTCAGAAATCAACACACAAGGGAATTCACCCGGACTTCTTCCTTATTGGGACCAGATTAGATACCCAAGTTGAATGTCACACTTTATAGATGATCCGAGCATCCAACAACTTCCTAAACTCTTTTTGAATCAGGGGCTCAATCGTCAGATGTACCTTTCAAAACTTCCGTTGAATAGGCTTGGCCCCTTCCTTGATTGGGATAACATGTTGGAATATTCACGTGTCATAAGTTTTGAGCTCATCATATGTCCACGCAAAAACATATCGGTAATTCTTGAAAAGGTGAATGAAATATTGCCTCTCTTGTGGTGAGAAATAAGTATCGAGATTGAAAAACTTTAGATCCTTTTATGTTCCAAGATTTATTTGTTCATGCAACAACGCTGAACTATGGGTTTTTGTGTTGACTGGCGCTTGAAAGAAATGTTGCAAATCATACAAATTTTCTAGTGATATCACACCCTTCAGCACAGGGTTTTCATTTTTTGCATGTGGTGCATGGTTCAACGCCTTTTCAAGCTTGTCTTCATTGATAGCTGTATCTTTGAATACATCATCGTTCGCCATAAAGTGAAGTATGTGTTGGTCATCATTGAAAACATGTAAATTAGTGATATTTTCAGGGATAGATGAATTATAAATAATTTCAAGACAAAAACCATTCCTAAGCGGTGATAACCTAGCAACAACGTTTGCTAATGCATCCGTAGTTGTGTTATTCATTCTAGGAACACATATAATATTAAAATCTTGGAAATGAGAAATCAAATGCCATACCTCTTGTTGATAACCTTTCAAATGAGGTGACACACAGTGAATAATATTGTGTATGTCTTATGACGATTTCAAAGTCACCTACTGCTTTGAGAACTCCAACATTGAGGTTGATGGACTTTTGTGAACGCAAGATGAGTGCTTCATATTATGTTGTGTTGTTTGTGCACTCGAATTCAAAGTGACTTGAGATCAGGTGTTTCCTTTATCGCGGGTCTACTAAAACACAACCAGCTCTAGAGCCCCTTTGCGTCTTTGAACCATCAAAGTACACAATCCAAACATTATATGTAGAAGAGCTAGGCCCTACACTAGTACTACTACTACAATTACTATCTAATGTACATAATTAATTTTCACTAGTTGGAATAGGAAGAAGATCCAACAATGTGTCAGATGGGATTGAGGATGGCTGGGCAAGATAACACCCCAAATCAGTTTCTAGAAACCAATTTCCAAATATTAGATCTGTGAAAGCATATGGTTCATTTTTTCCCTCAAAGGGTGTAGCAATATGTTTCATGTAAGGCTCTGATTATACCCATATTTGGTTGTTTCTACCCTTATATGGAAGTTAAAAATGTGATGAGTCCGTAGCAAAATACCCTTGTAGTTCGCTGGGCCAGTCCCTGCTCAACAATTACTATAATTATACACTGGTGGACTCATTGATCAAATGATAAGCAATAAGCACATTTCTAAGTTCACCTATAACATGGAAAAGAGTCTTGTCCAATTGAATGATCTATGCATATGTTTTATCCAATTTTTCATTAATTTTCTTTGATACGAATATGGGAATTACATTTACAGATGCACCTGAATCAACTAAGAAATTTTGTACATTGTAATTGCAAATTTGAAACGTTAACAAAAATAGAGGGCATAGTGTATTTTCATCCAATGTTAAAGCACTAAGCACATATTCCAGGGGACTAGAAAACCATATCCATTTTATGAAGAAGTGGTGTTACCTGAGGCAAGATTTTCAAGAGCACAGACAAGCAGTTCCCACCGACTCGCGATCCTAGTAAGTTCAAAGAGTGAGATGTTGGCGCGAACTTTCTTCATGTTTTCAATTATGTTATAATCTAGTTTGGGAGACATTGCCGAGGTGTGTTAAAATTGGAAACTAGGGCCAAACTCCACCTTGGATAGCTCATATGATGAAGATGATATTTTTATTGGATTCCTCTTTCCGAGAGGTGTAATATTGATCTAAAGATCATCTCATTCTAACATGTACAAATGGAATTATGAATTTATTTCTTTTATGGACAAATTGTCAAGGTTGGCCAAAAAACTAATGTAGGCTTAGAAGCCAAAAAGTCATGTCTTTTCATCATCAACGTTGCATATAAATGAACAAGCATCGAACTCATTTGGACACTCATCATCACTCACATATCTCTTTCTCTCCTCATCTGATTGGGTCATACGAATTTCTAGGTAGCTTCTCTCCTCCACACGTGTGAAGGGTTGATTGTACTTTTTTGTTTTATACATTGACCAAGTTGCAACAAGTTTTACCAGCGTTGACCAGGTAGTAGTTGACCTTATTTGACAACGTTTTTCTTGGGAGAAATTCTATTTGTGGAGGTCACATTTCTTAGCAAAGATTTTGAGGTTTTCTGGGCTGTTTGGCCAGCGTTGACCGTAGATTTGACTTTGCGTTGACTGAATTTGACCAACTTTTTTCTGGACTATTTTGGGCTAATTTGGACTGTTCTTGGAGGACAAGTTGACTGGGTTTTACCGAGCTGATTTGGAAGAGTAATTCTGCTAAGTCGAACAACGTTTCCTTTCTCGTTAGGGCATCCTGTTGACTGCAGTTTGACTGGACATATTTGACTATGTTTGGGCAAGTGAATTTTGTCTTTTGTACTCTCTCTTTCTACTGAAATTTTGAAGAATAATAATAAGGCTTGATCAAAGGGTTCCCCACATTGGGGTTTTTCCCTAGCATTCGCCAAATATTGTGTCCTCTTGTCTTGGTCTGTATTCTACTTTTTATTTATGTTCTATCTGCATTTACTGTCATGTTAATGTGATTGCTAATTTGGAAATTGATATTGGGCTAATAAGAAAAAGTGAAGTAAATTGATCTTAAGCATAGAACACACCATTGTTATCTAAAATTAACATGGTATCAAATTTGAGGTGAAGACAAAGCACAAGCAAGAGTGAAAAGAGCAATCACTTCGATTGGTTGGACAAGGACAAGATTCAATGGCCTCCACATCTTACTTTAGACTTGATGAAAAGCTCAATGATAAGTCTGATTATAATGCATCGAATATGTCTCTTGATTTGACTTTGGAAGTGCAGGGAAAGATCACTAAACCTCCTTCAAATTCACCGGTTGCCGCTAAGACAAAGTACAAGAAAGGTGAATTCAAAGCAAAGAAGATTATTAGGGATTTTATTAACAAGCATTTGGTTGCATATATCTCCAATTTGAATACATATAAGGAGAAGTATGACAAGTTGGTTAGCATGTTCAAGGTTAATAATGCAAATCGAGTCCTCTTTCTCAAAAAAAAAGTTGAAGGACATAAAGAAGGGAAGAGGTGAAGATACCCAATACTACATCATGAGGATTATTGAGATTAAAAATGATATTCTTTCAATTGTAGAAGTTATTGCTGACATGGAGCTCACTCTCATTTCCCTTGAAGGTCTCCCTCGTGAATGGCATGTGTTCAACACTACTATCCTCAACAATGATAGGATTCTAGGTTTTTATGAATTGTTGACTAGATGTACTTTAGAAGAAACAAGGATGATGGAGAGAGACATGCCTTCAAATAGGAATGAACCTCTGCATTCTCCGCTTATGCTAAAAATAAGAACAATGCAGGTTTAAAGAAGAAATGTTAAGGAAGACCGGGATTCAAATATGAAAGGAAGGGAATATGCCTCATTTGTAACAGGTTTGGCCACTAAGCTAGGAAGTGTCCTAATAGAATGGATACACCTCGGGATGATGACAACAACCATACAAATTTCAAGGAAAACAAAAATCAAAGGAAGGGCAGATTCAACAACAAAGGAAAAAGGAATGCTCCTGCTACTCAACATGGAAATGGTCGACCTCCCAAAAGATGAAGAAACTCCAGGTATGATGAATCTAATGTTGTAGATAATAAGAAAAAATAATTTTATCTTATGTCTGCCCTCTCTACCACTTTTCAATTGGATACTTTGGAAACTGGTTGATTGATAGTGGTGCCTCAAGGCACTTTACTAGGTATAAGTAAGCTCCTTCAAATCTGATAGAAAATGATACAAATTTGGAAATCATTGTTGGGGACAATGCCACCTATCCCATAAAGGGAGTTAGGAATGTTACTCTTCAATTGAATCATGGTAACACCATTCATCTACAAGAAGTACTATACATACCTAATCTAAAGAAGAACCTGGTATCTATCTTGGCAATGGAAGACAAATGATTCAAGGTGACATTCATTGATGGAAAAGTACGTGTTTGGAAAAGGAATTTCAAAGAAGCATTTACTCTTGGATTCATGGTTAATATCCTATATCAAGTTGGAGGAAGCCCAATGGGAGCTATGTCTTGTGATACATCACTTCAATCCGAATTATGGCACCGAAGGTTTTCTCATATACATTATAAGGCTCTACCCGATGTAAGGAAGATGGTGACAGGTATGCCTGAATTTAAAGTAGAACATGAAGGTGCTTGTTAGGGATGTGCCGAAGGAAAACATACAAGTGGACCATTCCCCTGAAGTGATAGAAAGGCTATCGACATTTTGCAAGTGGTTCATTCGGATCTATCTGGTATGTTTCCCTTGACATCTTTTGGGGGGGGGGTATTTATATTATGCTATCTTTGTGGATGACTTCTCTCACAAAACTTGGATTTATTTCTTGAAGAAGAAGGACAAAGTCATCACATGGTTCCATTCTTTCAAAGCCTTGGTCAAAAATCAAAGAGGGAAGAAGATCAAATTATTGAGGATCGACAATGGAACCGAATATGAATGAAATGAGTTCAATGGTTATTGTAGAGAAGATGACATTAAGAGGGAGACTACTACCTCATATACTCTTGAGAAAAATGGTGTTGTTGAATGGAAGAATCATTCTATTATAGAAGACACTTGTGCCATGCTTCATGATCAGAGTCTTTCGAAGTTTGTATGGGCCAAAGCTACCAACACTACCATGTATGTTCAAAATAGATGCCCTCATCAAGCATTGGAATCCAAAACTCCCGAAGAAGATTTACCGGTAAGAAACCTGATGTTTCTCACTTTAGAATTTTTGGTAGCCTTGTGTATTTTCATATTCTGAAAGAAAAGAGAAGCAAATTGGATGCATCTGGGAAGAAAGGAACATTTATGGGCTACAATGAAACTTCTAAGGAATATAGAATCTATGTGCCCGAGAAGTGGAGATAAGTTGTGATGTCACCTTCAATGAAATTGTTTCCCTTGGGAAGATTAGTAACCTTCCTATTCCAAGGAAGGACAAGGAAGTAGATACGAGAAAGCAGGGAGAACTGCAGGATGAGCTGATGCCCGATGTTGAATGACCAATGGATCCCATTGATCCACATCCTCAAGAGCCCTCCTCCTAAAAAAGGAGGCCCTCATGGCTTAGGGAAACTCTTGAAGATGATGAGAATCATATTGGTCCTAGGGGAACTTTTCATGAAAGTAAGAAGCCGAATAGTTACCAAGTGTACTTAGCTGACATGAACACCACTGTTTAATATGAGTCTCGCACATTCAAAGAAGCTTTGAATTACCAAGTTTAGAAGGATTCTACGAATGAAAAGTATGAGTTGATTATGAAGAATCATGTTTGGGATGTGGTCCCTAGACCCAAGAACAAATCAGTTGTCACCTTGAAATGGCTCTACAAGATCAGGCATGGAGCTGATGGAAGTGTTGCAAAGTTTAATGCCAAATTTGTTGCTCGAGGCTTCTCTCAAATGAAGGTGCAGACTATGATGATATCTTTGCACTAGTTGTCGATATACCACCATCCGTTTGATCATAGCCCTTGCTGCATCGCAAAAATGGAACCTACACCAGATGGATGTCAAACCACCTTCTTGCATGGTTCAATTAATGAGAAAGTCTATGTAGAAGAACACAAGGGATTCAAAGTTCAAGACTTCCAGACACATGTATGCAGGTTGAAGAAATTTTCTATGGGTTGAAGCAAGCTCCCCGGGCTTGGTATGAGAGGATCATCAAATATCTGATGAAGCTGAGATTTACAAGAAGTGAAGATGATCCAAACCTTTACTTTAAGGTTGAGAATGATAGATCTCTCATCTTGGTACTTTATGTGGACGATCTCTTTCTAACAGGTGCAGACCCTATTATTCATCAATATAAGAGGGAGTTGGCTTCGGAGTTCAAGATGAAGGACCTAGGACTGTGTTGTGGCCACAACCACTACCCTATTAAAATTTGTCCTACTAGAAATTTTGAATGGGTCCCCTAGAAGTTGAACTTGCACGCCTCAGAATGATTTATTTCATCCCAAGGATTTTAACTCTTTGGCAAACCAAATCTTCAATTTCTAAATGGTCAAGGCCCCCTTAATAAATCTCTGCTTCATAGTTCATTCGTAACCCAGCCTAGCCCTTTATTCAGTACCTTCATCAAGGGTTTCAATCCTCATAAGTATTCATGGCACATTTATGCTCGCACATATAATCGCCCCTACCTTTACTATGGTTGTTCATGTACTTAACACGCAAAACCTCCTATCGCATCTTTATCCCCCTTTTAACTCCTCACAAGGGAAATGCTTCACAAAACACGTTTAACATACCCGTTTATCACTTTTCACATGTCATCTTGATCAAGGGAAAAGGCTTGTTAATCATGAATAATTGCGATGTGATTAAGTCCTCAATTGCATCACAAATTGCATATCAGCGGAGCTCGAGATCATATACAAAACACAATGTGATATGGCGGACCCACCACGCTATTAAATACAACCTATATATATCGGGTCCGGCCGAATTTCATATCGCAATTGGCGGGGTCCTAGGCCTGCACACATTGCGGTATGGGATTGGCGGACCTGCCGATCTTATTAAACATAATATATATGTTATCGGGTCTGCCTCCCCAATCGCTAAATTGCTATTAGTGAGGTCTAGTGCTTATGCATAAGGTCCAATTCGATGAAGCAGACCAGCTGATAACTATGCATCTGGGCTTATAAATTTTGAAATTCAGCCTTATGGTCAAATGTAGTATTTTCTGTCTATTCCTATGTTTTCTATAATATGATCTGGGTTCTCAAAGGAAATCTGGTAGGGGTGATACGGAACATGATTTCCTGTTGAGATGTGCGATTGAGACATGGTTGCAACACGATGTTGGCTAAGTCAGTGGCTGATTCTTTCACACTCGCTCCTTTTGATTTCATTGCACCTTATCATTTAAAGTTTCAATGATGACAAGAGCTATTCTTGGACATTTTTATCATATTTTCATAATCACTGCTAATATGAATTATCTCTGCAGGAAAATTCGAGTGGATCTAGTAGCAGATAAAGGCGATGTATGTCAAGATGACACCTCTGCACCCCCGGTGTCGATACTGCAAAAGCGTAGTCTGCAGAAAGGGGGATGAACCACCACAATGCATAATGGAGGCACGCTCTGTGTCAAAAGGGAAGCACAATGCTTATCCACCAAGATGTCACTCCCTCCAGATAAACATTAAGGCATGCTAGATGTGGGATGATGAGCGCGACATCTTCAGTTTCCTTCAATAAATGACATGGAATAATAGCCATCCCACACAAGTGCAACGAAATGATAAGCAGTCATTCTCTGTCCCTCCTCTGGGAAGTAGAACGCTCCAGTAAAGATGACTTCGATGTGTCAACAACCTCATGGAACATTCTCCTCTGTATGTTTGAATCTGTGTAATGAAAAGAAAGGATGTGAAAAGTCAATGGGGGAGGGTCATTTTGAGCTGTATAAGTATTACCTCCGGATAGGAGAGAAGTGCTGGGAGGGTTTTTGGGAAGAACAAATTTGATTATTGTGAATAAAAAGAGACTGTTTAGCTCAATAAAGAGCTCCGATGTTTTAGATTGATTTTCCTCTTTTATGATGTGTTTTGATCAGAATGTTGTCACTGGTATAAATGAAAATGTATATTTGTTTTTGTACATATTAATGACTTACAGTTCATGGTTATGCCTAGTTATTTGAATATGATTCAATATCATGGTTAAATAATGAAAGGTTGCTGACTCAAAACTCTGTTGGACATCAGTTGCAAGCTTCTATTCCATAAAATGGAATGTGCATTCATGTATGAATGATTGGATTTTAATTAAGTATTAATGCAGACTTGTTTCATTTAGACTTGGAATTCATATATGATGTTTAACCTCTCTTTATCATGCTCCTGTAGGATATATTAGGATAGTTAGGACATATACTAGAATAGTTAGAAGAAGTGTAGATGGGATTTAATATACAGTGGTTAGCTGTTTTATTTCATTGATGTAATTGAAGCCTTCTTCCTAGAAGCAATCTTTCAACTCATTTAACAGTTTACGGGGTCCCTTAAAACCCGTTGGAACTAGCCATTCCAAATGAAAGTAGGTCTAGTTGGGGCTTGCGATCGGGTTAGTTCCCCTTGTTGGCATAGTGAAAAGTCGCCATGTCAACAAATTGGTGCTAGGAGGGCATGAACCTTTGTCCACAACTTTTCAAGATTTCATCTATAAGTGCCACACATGGATTCAAAAAGATTAATGCATGGATTGTGAAGGTCGAAAAGACCCTTCCTCTCATTTGGAAAAGCTTCATTTCGAAGAAGAGAAACTGTGGGAGTATCCTGTCACTCAGGAACAACCAGTCAGAAGAATTACTCGGGTTTACACTCGTTCCCTATCACATCTCCCCATCTTTCAGTATTTACCTCCGACAACAAAAAGAAAGCCAAGGGTCTATCACATAAACAAAGAGATACCTACAGCCCCTTCTCTTGAAGATATTGTGCTTGATTCTTTGCAGAGTATCGACTCTCCTTGGGAAGAAATTCCTAAGGGTTCCCCTTTTGAAGGCAATCCCTGGCCTGATTTGGAAAATCCTAACGAAGAAACCCTAAACCAAAACATCCCTATCCTTGATATGGCTAATATTCCTCAACCGGGTGGAAACCAGCTCCCGCCTCCTTCGGGAGCACTTCCTCCCTGGCTCGCTCATGATATCGTAATGATACCTGGGTAGCAAAATCCATTACCCAGGAATGTGGTGAGCCCCAGTATTGTAGCAATAATGCTACAACTCCTGGGGCTTCCTGTCTCTTAATTTTATCAACCCGGTAGTTCGTACAAACTTGGAAGCGACGGTGCTGTATGCACAAGTACTAGCTCTTGTCGCAGCTGTCACTTGGTCAGCTGGCACAAGTCCGCTAGGGCTCAAGCCAACTTCTATAGGCTCACAGAAGAAGCTTTATCAATGATGGACGAAAGCTAGCTCAAAGGAGACTAATCTACTTGACAAAAATGACTGAAAGCAAATCAAAGCATGTAACCCTAGGAAACCCTAATTCGACTAGTCTAACTTCTATAATGCAAAGAACGTGAAGGAAACTTCTACCAATGCTGCTATTATCTCTAATAAGTGAAAATGCATGGATCTAAACTGCCTGCATCATAAAAGACATGTTTTTTCATTTTTCCTTTAAGTGGGTGGAATGATTGTGATTTTGTGCTTAGCAGGGTTTGGTTGTGCAGATGGGATGGAGAAGGAAGGAAAACGTGGGACAGGTTGGGGAGGCTAGGTGAGGTCCCTATGGACCCTTAGCATCCATCCACAGAGGTTTTCCACATTCAGAAGCTCAGCAACCAAGTGAATGGCCTCCTACAGGGTGTCTGCAGGGGATCCTACAGGATACTCAGAGGGTTCTACAGGATGTCTCTAAACCGCTACAGGATGACCTACCATGAAGGTTTGAAGTAATGGAGGAGTGATGGAATGGTAGGGAGAGATATGTGAGGTAGGGATGAGGCTGGTGATGGCTCAAAAGTGGAGGAATGAGATGGGAAATGGGTGTAGGGAGTATGTTGAAGGTAAAGGGTGATGTCAATGAAAGGTTGGGAAATGAAGCTACGTGAGGAATGGAAGACAGAACAAAGTGAAGGTTGAGGAGATATGCTTGCATGAGTGATCAAGATGGAGGAGATGGTAATGGAACGAGAGAGAGAGGAGTGTAAATGAAACAAATGATTATGACTGTCACTTAACCGAAAATGCATCAACCTAAATTACTTATGCCATGAATTCAATGAACAGCAATCCAAAACGCGAAGAGAAATATGTGTGAGGCTGTGATGAAAGTATGTGTGGAGGTGTGAATGACAAGGAAGCATCTAATCAAAACCGTGACTATATTGCAGCAATCATCAAGTAAAGTAATGCGTGTTTTTGGTGGCTAGTTATGGACTACACCCCAATCTTCAAGAGAGATGGCAGTGAGCCTTAACAGCTGTTTTGCTGGAGCTCCAATTGATGGTATCTATCCTCTGCTACACTAAGCAAGTGGAAACAAGTGTACCATAAGCAAAATCTATCCTACTCATAAGAAAACCAAATCACCAAACTGTAATTCGAATTGCATGTGAAAACGAAAACTTAAAGTGCTGGAAATGAAATGGAAACAACACTACAGTAGAGGGGATCTATGGCTCTCAGGTTGGGCCCTGACCTGAGAGCTATAGTCTCCTTAAGAAACTCAGAACTAGATCACAAACTGCCTTCTTTATTCATAATCTGATGTCATGCCAAATTGGCTTACAAAAAGGAACGAAAATTGAACTGTGCTCCAAGATTACAATAGCAATACGAGAGTTTCAACAACCCATCTAAGGCTAAGGCTTTCATATTTATACAAAAACGATGATCCATCAAGTGCCCTTGATTTCAGGAGCTCGGCTGTCCAACTAGAGTCTAACTGCGGATCCTGTAGGGCAGTCATAACTACTGTTCCTGTAGAACAGTTTATGACTGTTGTTCACGTAGGACAGCTGGCTGCTTCTTAAGCTCGGAGGGGAGATGGATTGGAACTCAGAGTTCTTGGTGGGAATCACGAGGAATGTCCAAAGACCATGGACATTTCTCCACAAAATCAGCAGTGCCACCTCATTGTCTCCTTATCCCCTTTTTAGTTGTCTCTTGCTCCCTTTTTAATGCCAAAACTTGGAATAATAATGCATTAGTCACGTAGACAAAGTGTCTAACCTTCTTCCTACAAAAAACATGAATAAACTAAGAAATGCATGCATAAGCAAATAAAAATGAATGGTTTGAGCAAGTAAAATAGGCCAAAATGAGCCCAAATTGTACCAAAATTGGGGCTCATCACAAACACTGGTTCTCTATCTGTGGAACCTCTTTAGCACTTTCTTCTACTCTCTTTAGGACTTATATCCTCCACTCACCTCTCTTGAGAACACTTTAACTACCCTCCCTGTCCAACTTTCAACTGGAATATTTAGGTTCACTACCACTAAAACAACTCTTCTATTTCTTTACAAAGTCTGCTACTGTATGTTGTTGCTATCACTCTCTTCCCTATAAAACAATTCAAATGAAACCAACATCAAAATATAACTCATACGTGAGAGATATTCAAATGATCTATCTCTTTAACCTTTCACTCACTTAGGCAATACACATGTTTCTTTTCTTTTCACTATCTTCACTCTAGTTCTTCCTTCAACTAAATTTCTTTTCTTGCTGAGTACATCCATATTCACTTCATTTTCTCCAATTTCTTCATTCTCTTCTTTGTCACATCTACATGCTGGAACATCTGTTGTTACTTTGCATTCTGATATATATCATTGAAATTTTAAAACCTTCCCAACCTCTACCTGATTCTGTCTTTTTCAAATCTTTTCCACAATTTGTATTTGATGAAATGTTGAAGTCCTCATTGTTTGCAACATCTCAGGTTTCCTCTATGCATGAATCATTTTGTCCTATTCTGTTTCTATATCAAATGCATTATAATGCAAATTATATAGTTGCTGGGAATAACATTCAGTCTCTGAATCGACTCCATCGAGCATTAGTTAGGCTCTGATACCAAAAATGATGCAGCAAAGTTGTATATTTCACAACCTGATCCTTGGCCAATGGGTTATGGTCCCACTATATGGTTAATTTTTTATCGTGAAACGATTTCATTTTGGTTGCCCATGGTTTCCTTCACAATATCACAGCTCTCACAATCGTGTGACTCATTTTGCATGCAATATGCTTAAACATAGCCGAAATGAAATGATCATTTGACTTGTATGACCATAATTTAGATAAAATTTAATCCTTATTGATAACATATCGGGTCACAACAAGTCCATTAACCCATGCATAAGTTCATGCGCGATTATTGTCCAATCAATCAACCAATGAACAATCTTGATGGTCGAAACTCAATGAGGTTTTAATCCCATTGTATAAAACCTTATTGTGTCCATTTCTAATGTTAACCTGCACACACTTTCGGAAGCGATATGCGTCTGATCACCCATTAAATGGATGCTTTGATCACTCTGAACCTTAAACTCTTTTTAATAATCACATCGCATCTATTTAAAATGCTAACCCGCTTGCATGTTCTCACGTGATATGCATCAATCTCCTATGATTAGACAATAATTTCTTCCCTGCGATTTCCATCAATTTTAGAAATCTGCCAAATTTCTTTCTCATCCGCCACTTTTACCTTCACTCCAATCTGCACTCTGTGGCCACAATACTCTGATTTCACACAATTTCTTTTTATTATCTTCAATCCGGTAGATTTTAGACTGTCACGATTATTCCTTTGTAGTTAATCAATTACCAACCATGAGTTTATAGAACATCCAACCACCAAGCCAAGGGCAGTTACCAGCATAAACCTCTATTACTAAAAGGATTATTATAGAATCAAAACATAACAAAAATAGAATTGTGTGGGTTCGAAACATAAGGAACACAGGTTCAATCGTTTCACAAGGAATCTAAAACCTCCAGAATTTGACCATTCATGCATATAAATTACATAGATGGAGCAAGATACCAATTATGAAATTAATAATCACAAACTCTTGCTATCGGAGCACAAAGTCAACTATTCAAGCGAAGAAACCCCGATTGTCACACAGATATATACAAATCCACATTGCTTTGTCATTTATAAAATATTTACAAAGGAAACCGTCACATTTGACTGTTTCAATTCTTTTCCATAAAATCCATCTACTACTCTTTCTAACATATAGCTCACCTCCAATTCTCTTCCGAAAAGGAAGAACTTATTTATTGAAAAAACCTCGCGAACGTTTCTAAAGTTTATAATATATAAAAGAAAATGATTCATCAACCATTTCAATTCTGATCCCACAATTCTCTCACTTTCTCCTAAAGTATCTTTTCAGCTCCATTTTTCCCTCAACAAAATCCTAGTTAGATATTTCAAATCCCTAAAATCCTTACTCTTCCTAGGATTACTCATTCATTCCTAAGATCTCTGCAACTCACGAGATATTCCCTATTAATCAAATTTCATTCCAATCTCTTTAAAACTAAAAATAAACTTAGGAAACTAAATAAATAATTAAGGGAACCCACTCCCTTTCGTAAATATATGATAAGACTCCTAGGTCTTATAAACCTTGAAGAATGCTCCTGCATCCGCCCCCAAGAGTGTTGAAGACTATAAAGCCTCCATTTTTTCATTTGATACCACAAAAATACTTGAAATCAATCAGATCGATTTATATAAACAAACCAGGGAGCTGATCTTTTTATCATTCACCAGTTCAGCAACGATTGTTTCCAAATTACAGTCATCTTTGAATAACATGAATTATCTGTTAAATATTGAAAAGATGTCATCATTTGCTAAGGATAACAATATCAAATCTCAAGAATATTTGATCATAAAGCTAGGACTTGTTCCTAAGGATATCAAAGGAGCAGAAGATCTTATAAAAAACAACGAATCAAACATTCAAGCATTAAGGAATAAATTGAAGCTACCATCAACGAAACATCCTCAAGCTAAAGAGGTTGCCAATATTGAAATGGATAAGGAATTATTTTTTACTATAGTGGCTGAGAAAAATGATACAAAAGATGGAGTAGGGCATGGAAGCATTGTTAAAAGAAAAATAATAGTGGGAAGCAACAAGATCATTTGCAAGCATAAGTATAGTGGCAGAAACTTCAGCAAGGACTGCAGTTTTCAGAATCTATAGTAGATATTACCAGAGATCTACATGATTTCTCAGTAGTTTAGTTAGAAAAAGAAAAATTGTCAGCAAATTAGTTATTATGGAAGAGAATAAACTTAAAATTGACAATGCATATTTGTTAGAACTCTAGAAAAACTACAAACTCCTATAGCACGTACAAAAATATGAAGACCAATCCTTTTCCATTCAAAATTTAGTAGAGGCTAAGAACATTATTTGGCAGAATATAGAAGCCAACATAATATACATGTGGTCTTCAATGCAGATTAGTTTTGAACATGAAGAAATTGTGCACAGAGTTAAGGCAGTAATAGAAGATACAAAGGTAGATTTGGAGCACATGCCAAAAGAAGCACAGAAAATCATCAAGCTTCTAAATTCCAAAATAAAGGAGGAACTAGAAGACTTGAACATTCCAGATAGAACAAAAAAAGTCATGGAGTTTAAGAGGATCTTGACCAAAAATAATTTGATGATATGGTTCGAAAATAAATGAAAATATCTTCAGTTGCAGGTTGGAAGGTTCAACAAAACAATTACATTGCTGCAGGAAAAAGGCTTGCCTACTTTGAGGAATTCTAATGGCCAATTGATCCCATTAGAAAACTACCAAGAAAAATTGTGCAACATAGGAGCAACATAGGTGTTGATGCTTCCAAGTGTATAAAATCTAAAGGAATTATCAGTGTTGAAGCATTCATATAGGGAATATAGTTTGATTTAAATATCCAACATGAAGTCCACCACCATTTTGTAAATGAACCAAATTTTGACACTTACACCAAGGAGGATGAAAGATCCAGAAACATGTTTAGCTTTTATATCCCAACTGAAGAAAGGTAGGACTGGTTGCTAAAATTGATCGAGTTAAGTATCACTAAAGGAACATCATTTTTAGTAAAGTATCAATAGTCATCACCAAACTCCTACGTAGTGTCAACAACGTAGAAAAGTTTCAACATATTTTCTTATTTTTCCCTTTATATCTGAAAATATTTGTGTCTCTAAACATATATTATTTTGTAAATGTATTTTATTTAACATCTGACGTAAGATGTAAAAGTTTCTAGAAATACATAGAATAGAGACTTAGAAATGGTTGAACCATTGCGATAGACTTTTGAGCAGACTTGTATCCTTTGAATTTATCTGTGAAATAATAAAATGATTTTGGATTCATTTCAAATAGCTTGTGTCCTTGTAAGTTTTTCTTTGTCATTATAATTTCACCCTATTATAGTCTTCATATGCTTGAATTTTATGGGAGTAATGGATTGAGTTTAATCTATCTAAATTCCCCCATGAAGTTATAATCCTTTACAAAGATCAATTGATTAGTTGTTTGTTTGATTTAACTCCTTTATAGCACTAAATTGTCATTTTCCCTTAAGTTTCTAACATATATTGTTTGACTGTAAAAGTATTTTACACGTATCCACTGTATATGAATGGTTAAATAAACTGTTTTATGTTTAACAAATCATATAGTTTATAAAGTTTCAACCTTACATATGTTATCAAAGTTAAATTAATTTTATAGGTGAAGAATCAACCCTTCTAATAAATCATAAGTAATTAAGAACTTACAATTATTCAAATAGTCTAGAGATTTGGTCATCCAAAAATTTAAAAACCAAGAAAACATTATATATGTATTGGCATAATTCCTTACATAGAATTATCTTCATAGATACAACATCAGGTTGGAATTGTTGTGAAGGATCAAAAGTATTGAATTATTTTTCGTTGGGACAACGATTAAGCTTACCTTTTAATGGTGAATAAAAGGTTAGTAGGTTAAAATCATTCACTTGGTGATTCCACATAAATAAAATGGCTTCACGTACACACACTAGGTCTCTCTCAGGTCCATAGTTTTATTCTCCACTATCAAATCTGGAGAGACTGGTAAGAATTGCCTCTGCAAGAAAATGACTAGAAGCCTCTGCTTTTGCTTCTATAATACATGCATTTGAAGTTGTTTATGAAATTGATCCTTTTAGATTTGTCCCAATCCCTCATGAATTATCATGTCTACCACCAAAAGTGTTAGACTTGCTATCTAAAGGAGTTGATTTGCAATCAAATATTCTATTTTATTAGTTAGAATCCTACCAGATTCCTAAAACCCTTTCTATATCCCCTAAATTAGAAACAAAACTAGGTCTAGATTTATTTCTTTAGTAATTCACACTTACACATGTACTTCTAATAGTTTTTAGGGCAAATTTTATGTTTACATAAATCCTTTGTTTGATAGTGATGAAAACTTTTGTCCAGAAGAAAAGAATTTAGTCATTCAAACACCAAGAAAAATAAAAACTTCCAGAAATTCTTCCAACTCATCTTCACCACATACAACTCCTAAAAGTTCATCCTCATCACCTTCTCCATCTTCATCTTCTCAAAATTCATCTTCAGCTAATCAAATGGCTTGTTTTAGACCTATTATCTAGACCCGTTATATAGCATTAGTCTATCCTAATTAGCTAGATAATTTTCCAGATGGATATCTAAAGAACCTACCTAGATTCAATGGGGAAATTAGTTTGTCTTTTGAAGATCATCTGGCATATTTCTTAGATTTTTATGATAATATGAATATATAACATGAAGATGTTTACATGAGATTGTTTGTTAAATCTCTTGAAGGCAATGTTAGGATTAGGTTTATACAATTGTGAGCTAACTCTATCCCCTCCTAGAATTAATTAATTACCATCTTTAAAAACCAATGGGGAGTTAAAAAAGATCCAGTTTACTATATGATTGAGTTTGATGACTGAAAAAGAAACCCTGGTGAATTGGTGGTTGTTTTTATAAAATGATTTAATAAAATTTACAATAAAATACCATTAGACTGTAAACCACCAGTAGTTGTTGCTAAATTTAGGTTCTCTAAAGGATTTGATGATGATTTTGTTTTTATTCTTAGAGAAATAACATATGTAACCCTAGCAGATATGTAGACAAATGCTATTGGCATTGAGGCTAATAGATCAGCCTCAGCCAAACTCAAAGCAAAGGTTGAAAAAGATGAAAGGAAAATGAAAGGTAGGGAGGAAGGAACTTCATCCTCTAAAAGTAAGAGTGAGGATCACAAAATTGATGAAATAACTTCCTTATTTATAAATCATTCAAATGGGATTTAAAAGATTGAAACACAACTTAGAGTTATTCAAGAAACATCAAACAAACCTCAAGCTCAATACGAAAGACCTTTTAAACCCCAGATCCTACAAAGACCTAACCCTGATCAACAAATTCAACCACCCTTAGTGATCGATGATCAAAAATCTGAAAAAGTTGGACCATTAGTTACCAATTATATGAATTATTTCAATGGTCCATCACAATAGAATGATGTTGTTCCAGTTTCCAATGATCAAGCTTTAATTGAAAATCAAGAAACTTCTTAGTTTTCTAAATATCAAGCCATCTCAGAGTTTCTAATAGTAGAATTAAATAGAAGGTATGATTTAAGGCCTAAGTCATGCCCTAGTAGGCCAACTAAGAATGTCAGAATAGTTGAGCCTCTAGTAAAAACTGCAGAAACCCAAACAATTGTGATTCAGCCATTAACTCAACCCAATGAACATAATATATTTGAAAATATTATTCCAACAAATTTTAATGTAGAGAAAGAGTTAGAGAGAGTCAAAATCTGTATTCCACTATTTGAACTCTCCAAAATCCCAAGATACAAAAACCAAGTATCAAAGTGGATCCAATCCCCAAGTATAGATGTTGATGGGGATGTGCTTAGTTTATTGGATGAAAAACCTTTAGTGGTTTTTGGTCTTGTTCCTAACATGATTAATGAGAACATTCCTCCCTTTTATGTTACTCTCAAAGTTCATTATTTTCTTCTACATAACTATATTTTATACTCTAGGGCCTCTCCCAATTTGATGCTAGAAGCAATAATGGATCAATTGCAATTGAAAATTACCACACCTTACCATGATTTGTACACCTTTTACTCCAATAAAGTTCCTTGTCTCGGACTAATCAAAGACCTCATTGTAACTTTATCACAAATCCCTGTAAAGAGTGTGTGCTAGACATTGAGTCATAGATGAACGCTCCCCCCCCCCCCCCTCCTCCCAAATTTGGAATGTTGTTATCCAGATCATGCTTTACCAAATTAGGGGGAAATCTACAAATGGATATGTCTTATGATACTATTCTAGTATATGGGGGTGAACATCTTAGGTTATACAGAGAGGTAAGATTCATTAATACCATTTGTAAGGCTAATCAAGGCCCACCTATTGATCCGTACATCATAGTCATCTTGCTAATGTCAACAACATGTAAGTGTATGAACTAGCACATCGCATTTGTACCTACACAATCCACCCTCCACTTTGACTTTTTTTTTGTTTGCAAGAAACTTCAAAACATAATAAATTCCTCATATGGTGTTGGATTGAGGAAATTCGAGCATCATTGAATTCAAAATGAGGACATCTATGATTTAGCACTGGTTTCGAGATATTTTGAGCACTTTCATTTTTGAGCATATTTTTGATCCCTTGGATTGAAAATATAGGTGAATTCATAGCTTTTATTTATTTAGAATCTTGATTTATTCACCATGAAAAAGCATACAAAAGAAAAGAAATAATGTTCTTAAGCAAAAGTGCACTTCAAGATGAAAAAGAGTTGCCTCCTTGTCGAGCGCACTCCTTCAGGCTAAAAACTTGCACCCTAGTGGATCTCACTCCTTCATGCTCAACCACTGCCCTCACTTGATCACACTCCTTTGATACAAATACTTTCACGCTTTCAAACTCATGTATGCACTTTTCTTGTTGCATGTGAGCACACTCCTAGAAAATAGGAGCCCACTTCCCTTCTCTTAACTAATTCATCTATCTATCAACAAGTGGAGAGCATGAATGGAATGGATTTACATGTAATTATTTATTCTCACAATCACTCTCATTTGGTTTGAGTGCACATCTTTGGATCAAGGAATTCTTTGTTAATATTCATTACAAGTAAGTTTTTCATGTCAATTTTATTGCTTTCCTTTTATGTTTTTGTTTCCAATCTTGATTCATTTTTATAATTTCACTTATTTTTAGTTTATGTATTGGCATTTCAATTGATTCTTGCTTGTACAAGTGTCAAATTTATGTCACATATTGTGACTTTTCACATTCCTTAACAATCCATATTGTAGTCATGAATGTGACATAATCTATAAAACTTAGTAGATCTTTCCTCTCGACATTTCTATCATCATATCTTATTTTTGAACTTGTCCTTGATCCATTCCAAGATAAATCACACTTCTAGAAGCAACGACCTAAATATCACAAACCATTGCACCGAGAAAGTCAATTTTCCCTTAAGAGCACACTCCTCTGGCAAGAAGAACTACACCTTCCTTTAGATCATGAGAATACCCTAAAAACATGAGTGTTTTCGCCTTTGTCTCTTCATCATGCACTCTTGCACCCTCCTTTTCCTCTCGAGAACATTAGTTCACCTTGAAGTCCTGAAGCCTGACCCTTTCATCCCTTTAGAGTGTTCCATTGCACCCTCTTAGCCTCTTTGAGTATGAGTGCACCTTGAACTCACGAACGATCTCCCTTCATGATTTGATAGTGTACCCTATTCCCTTGATGATATATATCTTGTGATTGAGCACATGCCTGTAGCTTGAAGCCTTGAGTGATCCTTGAAATTCCCGTCATTCTCTGACAGTGCACTCTCCTTGTTTTCATGGAGATTTATTTCCTGTAAAAGTGACCATGTCCCGTCATTGATAGGCTTATACTCAACTAAATTAGTTTGATCTATGAATATGTTCTGCTAAGTTATTACTTTTAATAGTTACAAAATTTCATGAATTTAATATCTGTCACTATGAGAGGTCTTTGATGTACATGTGTTCAAGCTACTAGTCTCATTACTCTTTCATCATCTATTGGAATGATGCTTCGTGCTACACAACAAGGGCATTTAAAGAGGCATTGAAGAAAAAATAGAAGTTGCAAAGACTAACTTTCCTATTCTTACAAATACATACTGATTTACACATAAATCGACTAAGGTCATGTGGGAAGACATCAAAGACAAATTCATGCAGAAATAGTTCTATGAAAATTTGGAAGATTTCTAAGTACACATTAACATTAAATGGTCCAAGATACACAGGATTTCATGTGGGTTACCAATTATTCCTTGTGGAAAGGTAACCAAATGGATTCTAACACGGATGGATGATTTAGTTCTAGTGCTTCGTAGTTAAAGTAGTGGTGAACTCTCCATCTATTATGGAGAAGACATGTGAAGTTATTATAAGATTCTAAAGCCCACAGAGTTTGCCAATAACAACTTTTCAACTAGACTAGTTTATATCAACACAAGTGACATCATCAAATCTTGGTGTCAAGAGCCTACGATGTTCTGACATATCCCATCTAGAGTTTACCTGAACGTGATTCTCACGGATGTGTATCAGTACCTCATTTCCATGTGTTGTGGGATGCATGGGTGAAATAACACTAAATTAATTGAAGAGAAATGGATATTATGCTTAACATGGTAGTTACCTATCGAAAAATCTTCAATTGGGTAGATATACTTTCTTTTGAATTGCAGTTCCATGTTGGTAAGGCTAAAGCATCTTTAAGGACAAACCAGGCACCAAATTTTTACATGTCAACATTTTTTTTGGATGGGATCTATGCATGATATGCATTTGAGGGAATATACTGGAATTGGAACCCATAGGATAAGTTTCCAATTTAATTCCACTCTAGGGTGTTATCACATTTCAGTTTCAGTGGGGCATATGAAATATTGGAAGAGCATTTCTTCGTAGTCATATTTTAGATGATATATGAGATTGATCCTCCTTGCATGAATGATTAGGTGAAGGGGTCATTACATGATATCACAGATTGGTTTTCTACTCCAAAAGGTACCTATATTAGATTATTTGGATGTCAGATTTTGCCTCAGCTTATGTCACAATATGTGACTAATAAGATGGTGATGTTGAAAGAAGTAGCTTATTAGTTGGATAAATGTTTGTCATGAGTTCTTCATAGGTGCAATAAATCTGATTCGCCCACTTTTCCTTTGAGGATTGGATTGTATATGCTAAAGAGCCATAAGGCAAAAAATGGAGAAATATAAGAGTTGGACCACTTGTACTTTGCAATCAAGGACTCTCACATATATGATCCGGGGAGAGTGTGCAAGAAACATTGTGATAGGATTGGCTTTGGTTGGGGATATTAATCAATGAATACCGCAAAATATGAAAAGGTGAAGAAATGGTATAATGCAGTAAGAAGAACATGTCTAAGAATTGAAGTTAGATCCCCCCAAGTTTCACTAGCTTGAGATTTACAAGAACAGGAAACCCCAAAAACAATTGTTCATGAAAATATTATAGCTCTCAGGAAAAGTATCAAGCATGATTCAATGGAAGAGAGTATAAATAAATGGAAATATGACCCGTTGAATAAGGGAGATCTTGAAGCTAAACAAGAAAAGGAAAAATTAGAGGAAAAGATGCCACAGGATTAAGATGAGAAGAGGAAACATGATGAATTGCCCAGAAATAAATAGGAAGAAGAGGAGGAAGGAAGGAGAGTGGAAGAAGAGAAGCAAAGGTAGTCATATGAGGAGGAAGTAGCATAGAGGTCAAAGGAAGAACAATTGAGGAAGAAAATTGAGGAAGAATTGGAGGAAGATGATACCATCCAACCCATAGATGATGAACCAGGTTCTCTAGTAGAACCTCCCCTCACAGGTGGCCATATCCCATTTGGTGAAATGGGAATGAAACCTCCACCAAAGGACCAAGTCATGGATGTTTGTAATGTCACATTTGATCAGCTGAAGAAAAGGATTGCGCAATGAAGGCGAAGATACTTCCCAAATGATCCTCAAAATCTTATATTTGTGTCCACATAAAAGTTGATAGCTTCTAACACTAGAAGGGATCCCCAAGAAATCATGGCAACTAATGTTGCTTTTGCAACCACAATGCAAGATAACTCAGAGTATTTGTTGAATTAGAATGCATGATTGAGGAGAGATTTAGATATAGTAAAGAAATAAGTGGAACATCTCACTAGAGAAAACCAATGACTATCATATCACAAATTTAATACAAGATAATGTTAGTCAACCATACAGGAGGAATAGGGGCCAATGGAGGATACTATGGCACAATTGTATATAGAAATGATACTTCTACATGAAGTAGTTGTGCCCCTTATTGTTATACAGAATAAATCACCAGAATTTCTAAAATTCCTAAAGGTGGAAAACAAAGCTATTGATCAACTCTAGGAATGGGATGCCAAATATCCAAATGTTATGTAACAGTTGGTTAGAAAGCGCTTGATTGTCATAGAGATAGATAAAGTACCACCGAAAATCCACCATCAAAACTATATCTATCTTGGAGAGAAGTTGAATAACACTATTGCTGCCTATAATCAAACACATAATGATTTATAGTCTCTAGCACAAAAACACGGGATGCCTTTAGCAGGAACACTTGGAGAGATAAGAGGTAGGGAAACCATATTTTAGGAAGTGAGACAATACATCAAGCAAATCAAGAAGACATCAACACAATAAGGCCTAGAGATCATTGAATACATTATTCTAAAATAGTCCATTGCACCAACCAATGATCACATGAAACTATCATGGATGTGGAATAGTGTGCAATCAAGCTCCAAATCTATATTGATGGAAGCACTGGAGGTGGGAATGTAGTTTGTAGCATACTTGCTAGTTCAGATAAAAGTAATTGCTATGGAATTCAGAGCATGTAATACACACATTACAAATGACCTCCATGAACAACAAAATGACTTACCCTTGTGAAAACTTCTTCGTCCTATTATCATTTTTATCTCATATAGCCACTGCCTTATGTGTATTTTGTCTTTTGTAATAATTTTTATGTAATGAAATCCAAGAGACATGTGTGGAAGATGAAAGTACACGTGTGAAATTTAAAGAGTCATGAGGAAACTTAAAATTCATTTTCATTTGCTATAATTAACTCCTCATAACCCAAATAAAGTTCTTGGACTCTTAGAGGCTTGCCTTGGATTTTCATTACGTAGGAGATAAATCATTCTTTGGAGAAGAAATTTGTGGCTTCATGTTATATTACTGGATCTAGTGTTTCACCTGTGTAATAATGTACTTGGAATATTTCATTCATAATCAAAATCTCCTTGATCTAACACTTCTTCATGCATGTATTCTAGATGTAGTAAGACTATTTTTGTTATGTTTGTGGTATATGTTGGAATAATACATGAAAAGATTAATGAACTATTTCATTACTTAGATATGGATATTTTTGAATGAGTGTTGTTATAGTTTTACGATTGTTGTTTATCTTGTGAACTAATTTGTAGGTAAATCAACAATCCTTTCTCTTCCTGTCACGGGTCTCCCTTAGGATAGTACTCTTACTTCCCTAATCAGAGGCTCGTTTTCCCCTTTACCAGCTGTGGAAGTTTCTTGTGCATTCTACATACAATGTCACAAAAAACTTACATACTTTCTGCCCCAAAGTGGTGTTTGTGATCTCTTGTGCAGGTGTTATAACCAATGTGTATCTCTAAAACCTTTGCAATGGTGGCTGGACCATATAGCTAGATGAGAGTCCCACACCAAATGGTGTGAATTCTAATTGGGAACTCATATTGGGGAGATCCCCTACATGTTGGCGGTAGCCAAAACCGTTAACATATTCTTATCTATTGAAATATTTGGATGGGAGGATGGATCCTCTTCCCATCAATGGTCGAGATCTCAAGCACTACTACTAGTAACAACCTTAGATTGTGTTCCTTTATCTGTACACTTTTCTTTTCTTATCTCATGGTGTTCATTCTTGTCATATATATTTCCTTTTCATTCGTATTGGTTATTATCTTTAACTTGCAACTATATATTAACCTTCTCCTGGATTAAAACAATTTCGAAATGGCAAGATTTGTTGTGTGTTAAACCAAGAAAGGGAATGGTGGGTACTACATTCATAACCGAGTTAAATGGGGAAGCCAAGGTAATCCTCTTGATGAAATAATACATATTAAAAGGCTAATTCTTCTCAGAAGGCTACCCCTAGACAAAGAAGCTAAATTTTCCTAGTGTGTCGCTAAGTGTTGTCGCTATTGCAACACCCTCCAAAATTTTGCTATGTTCAAATTTTGGAGCCTATCTTCTAGTATGTGAAGCATTGCTTTTGGTTTTTAAGCATCTTCTTATGTTTCTACACATGTTAAAATTGTCCATGTTAGTCTTTAAGTGTCATGACATTTTCAATAACAACTATGGTGCACTTTGAAGTAATAGTACACTTTCTAGCCACAAAAAACACTTATGTGTCGCAACCGCACATAATTTGTTTATTATACTTAGAGGATGTTTATGAACTAGATTTTTTTATCTATATTTATTATTCTTCGGTACTATATGAGTTTTTTTGAGGAGTCTAGATTTATTATGCTTGATTACACCATAACTCATTATGTTTTTCCATGTTTCGCCCTTCTATACTTAGCCATTTTTATGACCCTGCAAGCCTTCTCTCTAGGCTAGGAAGAATGCACTACACACTTCAAAGGTTTAGTGGAGACCCTAATTCTCAAATAGAACTATGCCATATGCCTAGATGGTCCCTCTTTCCCTTTTTTGCGTACTACACATTTCTAGTCAATAGACCCTCTTTCTTTCTACTTGTCCTCCCTCACTACACTAGTCTAACATTTGTCTCCCATTGTGGTGCACTGCAAACTTCTAGTGGGAAGTGATTCCTCCCTTGTGCCTTGAAACTATGACATGCACCCTCCTTGTGGCCCTAGCCTTCGTCCCTAGTGCATGGCACAATTTTAGTGGATAGTCTTGTTTCCTTGCCTCTTACACCTGTGACCTGCACCCGCATTGCCTCCTCCTCCTTCAAATGTTATTCATGGCATAATATGAGTTAGTAATAAAGCCCTTTGTCTCATGTAAGTGCACACTACACCTAGAAGGTCTCATTCTCTTCCCCTTGTGTACCGTTGATCCACATTTAGAAACTTTACATGGAGCATGATAGAATAGGATATTTTTGGGCTAATGTTTTCTTGCTAGGAGTGATCTATACCTGTAGGTGTTCAATAATGCATGGAAAATTTGTGTGAGGATATATGTCAAGAAAGGATTCTTAAGGAAGCATTTTGAAGAAAAAAGGCACAAAGGTATCATGTTGTTACAATTAAAAGAACAATGGATTCTAATGATCAATTTGACTAATGAAGATTCCATTATCTCTTAAGACCCTTTGGAGGGTAGAACACAATCACAACAAAAAATGCATTACAAGTATTAAATACATAGTGGCAATGTCGTCACTTCTTAAATATTTCTATGTACAATTCACTATGGGTCCAAGTCATGAATTTTAATGACTTGTCATATTTCCATCACATGATGATATGGAACGTGATGATGTAATTTTGAGAAATATTGTAAATGCGAATATGTGGAAGTCCAAGGTTCACAAATGGAAAAAAAAGTCACATAGAAATGTCAAAAGGTCATATAGATTTCCAAAGGTCACATTAGAATTCTAAGAGTCATGAGGTAGTTCAAGGGTGATGGGAATGTTGAAAATAGCAACAACAAATGCTAAAAATAGAGGTGCTAAAAATAGCAGTTTGGGTACCAATGTTGGACATAGTAACAAGGACTGAAAAATGGAAGTGCTAAAAATAACAATTCTATGAATAGCATTTCAGGATGGATTCCAATTTTAGTTAGTCCCTAGACTAAAATTGAGAAGTAAAATTCGAATTTGATCTTAGCATCTTTTTGTAAAATAAATTAATTAATTCACCATGAGTTAATTAGTTGTGAAAAATCAAACATGAAGTCTATGTGAGGACATGCAACAATTTCTCCATTGAATGAGGGATTTATCCATTAGTTAAAGAGATAAGAATGAGTTCTAATTTGAGCTGTAATTAGTTGGCTCATTTAACTGATTCAAGTCCAGTTAGATTGATTTAAACAATTTGTTTAAATTAATGTGAGTTCAGTTAGTTAATGCATGCTTGCATATAACTGTTGCACTTCAGATAACTGGATATTCTCTCATTGTTATAGACATATTTGGACATTGAAACCCCAATCACATATGTCCATAAACCAAGGGCTTCTAATCCCCTAAAAGTGTTTTTTCATACCCTAAAGGAACAAGGTCAGCTGATTACATCATTTCCCACAAGTTCTCCCTAAAAAACTGCTCAAAATTGGTCAAAATTGGACATACAGACTGCTCCATGCTGAGGGTGCGATGCATCTCACCTGTTACACATAGAGGGTGTGATGCATACTGAAAATCCCTTCTGTAGGGTGAGATGAGCGAGAGCAGACAAATGGCAGAGGCGGTTTGCAAGGTGGAAACCTAGAGAATCTTCTAGAAACTCCTCATTTGACACTTGCCTCTCTGAATTTGCCTAGGGATGAGTAAGAGATCATGAAATCTCCGAGTGGAACCAAGAAGTGTCAGAGAAATGACACTAATAAAAATCCCAGAAGCTGACTCACACACCTGCAAATATCTATATATGAATCCCTCATCCTAGAGATCCAGAAGCTGGAATTTTGTATTTTTTAAGTGTTGTCCTCTGTGAAACATTGTAGTGTTGGGTGATATAGCTTTTCATGAGGTGAAGAGGGCTTTCATGCTGGTAGGATGGCACTGGGTCAGACCATTGGGTTTTAATTCTCTCTTCTACTACTTTAATTAATAAAGCTATTTGAGTTTTCCTCCATATGCTTGTATATTTCTAAATCTTGTATTGGTATATGCGTTTGTATGGTTAATATACATCCGATCCTATATTTTTTATGGTTATAGATCTCTATGCTTTGATGGTATTATGCTTCTTTGACTCTATAGGTGTTCTTTGAAGCGGGACAAATGAGGAAAGAGTGGCGAAGCTCTATCAAAGGGGGGAGGAAACAAGCAAGGAGCCAAGTGAAAGACTGAGGTTGGTACTCTCTGCTTCTCTCTCA
>APFE031403064.1:187961-212405 GCA_000404065.3 Pinus taeda
AAGGAGCCAAGTGAAAGACTGAGGTTGGTACTCTCTGCTTCTCTCTCATCTATCTCTCATAAAGGAAAACACAAGTAACTTTAGTTTGTTTGTTTCTAAGATAGCTACCCATATTAGTGGGACTAGTAGCTTTGAATGGACACTAGTTTTCCCAATAACGAAATGGCGACTCCATTGGGAAAGCGAATAGTGTGATTGTTAATTACTGTTTTTTGCTTTATAAACTACAGACGGAGCTTGAAGTTAAGCCAGCTAGCCTTCAAACTACTTTTGCTATGCAACTGCAAAGTAGATCAACACTGCTTTAGTCAATCTTCAGGTTAGTTTATGAACTAAACCTCTGACTTGCAAACATCCTAACTACCCTGGTGATAGATCAAATAAACTCATTAGATCAGCCCCTATACTTTGTCTTTACTACCTATCATTAGCTCAGCCTAAATCCCTGAACGAAGCTGCAAAATATGAGCAAAAAACCAAGCTCAATCGTCCCTGGACAATCGCACTGTCTCTCATTGGCATTATGGATGCATCACACCTCCCATGTGCTGCAAGTGAGATGCATCCCTATTTCCCTATGTTACAGGTGGAATGATTAGGTGAGACTGTTTCTGCTTCCAGATTTTGGTTTTCTCTTCATTGTCTTCATCTTTATTCAGTAGTTTTTCCATTTGTGATCAGTATATCGCTGTTGAAACTTTCTTCCTTTGCATTATTCGGCCTCCATTGATAAATAATTGTGAATGTTTTTATGTATTCTTTGTCATTTACAGTTCTCCTTTGCAAGTAGTAGCATAATCGAGTTGTCATATTTTGATTTGAAAGTGTCGCAAGTGTCATTTTCAGTCTAAGAAAAGAGTGTCGTAAAGCCTTCCTCTTTTAGATAGTCGATTACACTTTTGCTATTGTATTGATTTGAATCATCAATTCTTTGAAGTGTCGAAAGCAGTTTTCAAGTCGAAATTGAAAGTGTCGTCTTAGTCTTTGTTTCGTTTTTGAACAAGAAATTGCTAAAGGGACGCTTTGAGAAAAGATAGTTCAGATCTGTACTTAGTTTTCTTTTTGTCATTCTCACATTAAGGAAACTGGAAAACAAATACATGCATGTGCATTTTCATTTAGACTACATGCGGAAATTGATTTAGGATAGTGCATCTTAGGGTGTGCTCTCTGCTCTATGTTGAAAGGATTTTACTTCTATTTCCTTAGTAGCTAGGATTTTCGTTACAAAAGAAAGTAAAAAACTATTTATCATCTTAGATTGCATATTTAGGAATTGTATATCTACATCACGTGGTGAACCTTAAATGTAAACTTCTTAAGAAAGACCAACTGTAAAATAAATTTCAGTGAACATAAAAACGCTTCAGAACCTAACACACAACATTTAGAAGTCTAGGCTAGAGACGTATTTTGACGTCGTAAAGCTTGCTAACTATCATTTTCATCTAGGTTTGGTTATTCCTCCTGCTTGATACGACAAGTGGACGTATGGATGTGTGCTCCCATGTACTGTCAAGTGTATATTGGGAGACCACGATAGGCTATATCCTTTATCGTTAGGAATCCGTGTCTACCACCCTATCGATCGCAATGCACTAAACATAGCATTCGAGAAGATTAAATGTCATACGTAAAAAGTATTCTGCAGTTTTTCGATTGGTTTGGTAATCCCTCTGTCTAGATTTCTAGAGTATTCATTTTCATTCCTTTTCATACTCCTTAAAAGAAAAGGTCCATCTAAGCACTTGTCACTTCAAGCTCATTAAACATTGAACGCGACTAGAGTCATCTTTAGCTTTTTCTTGACTCTTTAAAATTGAAAAAGAAAGTTGTGTCAAAGTGCCATCAAAATTTATTTTAATCAAAATAACATCACTATTCCCTCGTTGGTCTTAGGTTGATAAAATGGAGTCCACCAATCGAGGATTTCCCCTTGGGGGGGAATCCTAGTCCCTTCTCCTCTTGGGGAGATGTTGGTGCACCTCATATGGCTACATTCTCCCTTCCAGGACTTACAATTGGCCTACCAGTATGGATTTTCTCCCTTTGTCATTGAAAACACCATGGTTCCTGAGTAATAAAATCAGCAACCATATGATACTAGAGTTACCCCCCAACCTTCTACTTTGTTTGTTCCTCCCTCTCCTTCTTCCTCTTTGTTTGGTGAAGCTAGTAAAACTAAAAACCAACTAACTAAGAAGAAGAAGAAAGGGAAGGATAAGAAGAATAAGAAGAAGCCAATGACAAAAGGGGGCAAACATGCATCTTCTGGCAAAAATCCACACACTGCACCATCCAAACCTAAATCTCCATGTGTCATTTGCAAAGGAGACCATTATCATCGAGATTGTCCTTACATCCCATGGATCTTCAGGGACTGGTCTCTCCTCTTGCACAATTTGGTGTCCTCAACCTCTGACGATCATGTTGAAAGTACATCGTCAACTAGTGAAAAAGAAGTCAATGGAAAAAAAGGAAGATATAAATTTCCTTGTAGACTGTATGAAGGCAATCATGCCCTCCACCATTGTCCCTTCTTGGATGAAGCTAAAAGAGTCTTGGATAATTGTCCTACTTCACCGCTACAGCTTCCTCCTGGATACAAGAAACTATTCCCGAGTCCATCACTAGTTGAAAATCCGACTGACACAACTTTGTTGTCAGTCGAAGCACCTATCATTGAAGATAAACCATCTGAGTCCACATAGGACAAAAGTCAACAGGTTGAGACAACAGCCGACCTAGTATTGTCTTCAGAAGGTCTACCTTCAGATGATACAGGCCCCAAAGAGAATGAGAATGACATCATTCAAATTATTTTTGTTAACACAGAATCCAATGAACCTGAGGGCAATCTACCCGTTCCTTTATCATAGGAAGGAAGTTCGTCAGAGATTCATTTGGCCCTCTATTCGGTCCCTCCTCTAAGCTATCTAGCTGTTTCCTTTGATTGGAATCTAGTAGGGAGACCCCGCTTACCATCTAATGTATGATTCTGAATCATAGTACAAGCTTATAGAATGATCGTGGTTGGTACACTCATAGATAAAGGGCCCTCTGTGAGTATCCTTTCCTCAACTTCTTAGAAAGCGCTTGGTTTGCCATCAATTTTGCCTGAGATTTGAAATCTGTTAAGCTTCAACAAAGGAACCAGTCAACCATTAGGGATCCTTCCAAATTTGCCTATAAATTTGAGAAGGAAAATTGTTTATTTGAATGTGATGGTAGTCCAAGGGCCATTAGATTATAACATACTCCTTGGACATTACTACGTTTATAGCATGGGAGCTATTGTTTCCTCACTCTTTAGGGTGATGTGTTTCCCGTATGAAGGCAGAGTGGTCTAGTTCGTTGACCAGCTTTCATTTCCTGGTTCAAACATGGCTAATAGTCAAATACCATCCTTAACTAGTCTTTTTACACAAGGAATGTCTCATCAACCCCCAATCCATCCACCTAATGAGTGCGAGTGATTCAGTGAATGTGACTAAACCTAGGGGGAATGCACCCTGCTTTGCTTCAGTAGGAAAACCTCAGATATAAGGTAAGTCTCCTCGTAGGATATATGACCAATCTAACACACCAGTCCATTTAGGAAAATGGGATTAGTCTAGAAATATCATTTCCTCGTCGAATTTTATGTGATTCAAATTGCCACCATTTAGCTTTGTATATTTCGATGGACAGAGCCAAGGAAGTGTTTCATCGGCAAATGCAGACAAAAAAATCTTGCTAATGTGAGAACATCCATACGGTAACCTGGAAAGTCTACTTCTCTTTATATCTGGGGGCATGCAAATCTTTTGCATGCAAGTGAAAAACAACCTCTTATTTTCGTAGTTTGTAGGCTTGTTTTCTTAGTTTGTAGGCTCTCAACCCTTTAACCTCGTAGGTGGGTCATTCCTAGCTTGCATAAAAAAGGCTCCATAGGAAAGTTGCGTATGGGGCAAGCTCCATAAAAAATGAACCTAATGATGAGAGATATCCTTATTATATGACTGGCATGAGCAATGTTTCTCAAAGTTCAATCTCGTTAAACAATAAACCTAGTTATGAGCATATGTTCCCCTAGAGTTTAAGCTCATTAAAAAATGAACCCACTTATGGTAAATAACCTTTGTGATCAGATTACTATCAACTTTTGAGCCTTGGTCATGTTCTTACCATCACCTCCACCTTTTAGCCGATCATCCGCCTCCACTTGATGGTTTACCCTTTTGAATAACAACCACAAAGAGTGATTCTGTTAGCCACTTTCTTTACACTGCCATGATTGAAATGTTCCAAACCTTACCTGGAACTAGCTGCTACCCAAAAATATCACTAGTTCCTCAAAGACGAGTCTCTTTTAAGCTCTTTTTAGACTCATAAAATATAAAAAGATTGTCGAGCTATTGGCCTCTCCAACTCATTAAAGTCATTAGAAGTGTCGTCCCTCCTCTATATTTTAATCTTTTTGGAATTGAGGGATCATTACAAAATAATATCAAACACTTGTCTTTTTCGGCTTGTTAAAGTGATCAGAAAAGTCATCCCTTTCGTATCATTTTATACTTTTTCAGACTTAAGGGATTATACTACCAAAAAGATTATTGTTGTTTCCCTTCCATCTCTTTTCAGACTCTCTAAAATTTAAAAGGACCTAGTTATCTTTTTTGTTAAACTCGTTAAAACAATAGCGACAAACTTGTCCATTAAAGACACGAGCAAGTTTCACTATCGTTAGGCTTGTTAAAACATAACAACAGGTTTTCTTGAAGGGCAAATTATAGAACAAGCATATGTTATCCTCCTCAAGCTTGACAAAAATAAAGAGGTACTGGTTAGAAATGACTGGGGAAAAGTTGGGAAGAAAATTTGAAGAAACTTTATTGGTAGCAGGTCGCTCTTGAAAATGACACTTTCACTCCATCACCATGATTGAGTCGGGTTGGGTTATTCTGTTCACTGGTCATATCACCATTGGTTCTTCATACCATCCATTTTTGGGGTTAACGCTACCAATCCATTTCAGTGTAGAAGTCACTCAGAGAATTCACCAACCCAGCTTACGCCTCATCCACTGAATTACCTTCACACTCCATTCTTTCATGACTGCCACCCTGAACCTTGTATCATCAAATCGTTTTCACCTCTACAAAATCATTTTCTCCATTCCATGTCGTAGATGTGGGATTCATCAAGGCCCTCCTACAATGGGTCAGTTCTTGTTAACATGAGCTCATTAGCCAAGAAGTCGACTTAGGAACAACCCTTTAAATACTTTGAAGCTTGCATGCCTCAATGGTAATTTTCTCACTTCTGGCGACATGTATATATCAATGGACTTCAACCGAAAGATTTTACGTGGTGTTCAACATCGACTCATGTATTCACACCATATGAATTGTACTGTATTACCTTGAGGGTCATCTTCATTATCGGTGATTCCTCTCATGCCTGTTAACAACTTACATCATTGGCTGGTAATCAGGCGATGTCTTTCCATGTTCGACATCAGAACATCTTTTCACATGGATCGACTTGTACTTCGAGTGAAGATTGAATGTGTTTGAAGACCCTAGATCTAGTTGCATCCATCCAGATTGTGATATGTTCAGGAAAAATAAAGACATCAAATGTACATCATAGCTACACAGATAATCATCAAAGCTAAGGGTTGATGGCTCTACCAAAATCATCAGTTCGCCACACAGATGGTTATCTGTCCTATGTACATGAAAATTAATTTATAAATTTGAGCATGGGAATTCCTGCCTCAGCTAGATCATGAAAATGTTGCGAAGATAATGTATTGCATTGTATCTTATTACAGGTCACCTTCCAGTTTGAAAGACCTTGAATCCTCATGATAAAGCATTTCATCTGAAATCAGAAGATTTATGACCTCATGCTTTAGGGGGCAATTGTTATAGACATATTTGGGCACTACAACCCCAATCACATATTTGCATAAACCAAGGGCTTCTAAGCCCCTAAAAGTGTTGTTTCATACCCTAAAGGAACAAGGTTAGTTGATTACATCATTTCGCAGAAGTTCACCCTGAAAAACTGCTTAGAACTGGTAAAAATTGGACCATACAAACTGCTCCATGTTGAGGGTGCGGTGCATCTCACCTATTACACATAAAGGGTACGATGCATACCAAAAATCCCTTCTGTAGGGTGTGATGAGCGAGAGCAGACAAGTGGCAGAGGCTGTTTGCTAGGTGGAAACCCAGAGAATCTTCTAGAAACTGCTCATTTGACACTTGCCTCTCTGAATTCACCCAAGGATGAGTAAGAGATCATGAGATATCCAAGTGGAACCAAGAACTATCAGAGAAATGACACTAATCAAAATCCCAGAAGCTGACTCACCCACTTGAAAATATCTATATATGGATCCCTCATCCTAGAGATCCAGGGACTGGAATTTGTATTTTGTAAGGAAGTGTTGTCGGTTTCTCTGTGAAACATTGTAGTTTTGAGTGATCTAGCTTTTCATGAGGTGAAGAGGGATTTCATGCTGGGTGGATGGCGCTAGGTTAGACTGTTAGGTTTAAATCCTTTCTTCTACTACTTTTATCAATAAAGTTATCTGAGTTTTCCTCCATATTCTTGTATATTTCTAAATCTTGTATTCGTATATGCATTTGTATGGTTAATATACATTTGATCCTATATTGTTTATGGTTATAGATCTCTATGCTTTGATGGTATTATGCTGCTTTGACTCTACAAGTGTTCTTTGAAGCCGGACAAGCGAGGAAAGAGTTGCAAAGCTCTATTAAAGAGGGGAGGAAACAAGCAAGGAGCCAAGTGAAAGACTGAGGTTGGTACTCTCTACTTCTCTCTCATATATCTCTCATAAAGGAAAAGAAAATTAGCTTTAGCTTGTTTGTTTCTAAGATAGCTACCTGTCTTAGTGGGACTAGCAGTTCTCAATGGACACTAGCTTTCCTGATAACGCTGACGAATAACTCATGCATCTCGGTTCAGATAAAGACCCAGTTGAGATCAAAGGAGGGAAAATGTACTATCAATTGGATGGATTTTTCCTATAAAGGAAGCTCATCCATGGAGAAGGATTTATCTCCTTCAGGATTATGCAGTTGGATTAGAAGTCAGTGAGTGTGTGAAGAGGCCACTTCACACATGTGACAACACTGGACCCTAGAAATTGCACAAAGAAATAGGAGCCTTGGAGGGCAGAGGAGATGGTTTGAGAGAGGCATTTGACTATCTATAAGTAGCAGAGGGATTACAAAGAGAGAGGGATATCTTGTGAGCTAATTATTTTTCTAATCCGGATTATATTTCCACTTGTATGGTAATACAAAGTTGGGGTTTTAAGCCGAGGCTTTCCCCAGGTTATTTCTTATATGTTTTGTGTGATTGATTCCTTCTTATCATTTCTATGTGTTTGATTGATCTTACTCAATTCATTTAAGCTTTTGCATTCTCCATTGATTGAGGAATTTATCCCTCAATTAAAGAGGTAAGGATGAGTTGTAGTATTAAGTTGTAATTAGTTGGCTCAGTTAACTGAGTCAAGTCCAATAAGATTAATTCAAACAATTTGTTGAATTAATTGCGAGTTCAGTTAGTCAATGCATGCTTGCATATAACCGTTGCACTTCAGATAACTGAATATTCTCTTATAAATAACCCATCCATGTTAGTTAAGAGAAAGACTCAGTTGAGATTAGAGGAGGGACAATGTACTATCAGTTGGATGGATTTTTCCCATAAAGGAAACTCATCCATGGAGAAGGATTTATCTCCTTCAGGTTTGTGAATTTATTTCAGAGCTCAGAGTAGTCTTTGACGGATTATTACACACAAGTGGAAGCTTAAGGACCCAGGAGAAAATGCACAAAGAAATAGGAGGCTTGGATGGCAGAGGAAAATGTTTGTGAGGAGCCTTTAACTGTCTATGAGTTGCAAAGGGATGGTACTGACACTAGGATAGGTTGTGAGCTAATGCTTTATGTAACCCGAAAAAATTTCCACTTGTATGATAATACCGATATCGGTCTTTTAGGCTGAGGCTTTCCCCACAATATTCTTCTATGTTCATGTGTGATTGCTTTCTCTTTATCAGTTATATGCGTTTTATTAATCTTGCACATATTTGATTAAGCTTCAGCATTAGAGGATATTTCTAACCCAACAGAGAGATCAGTTGTGAGTTTTTTTTATTTCTAGAGTTGTTGGAGCAATAACACTTCGAAGAAGTGTTGCATGCATAACATTCCAAAGGTACATGATCAGGTTCGAGTTGAATGCCTTTCTTGTTGAGAGAGAGTGTTGAAATTAGCAAGAAGAAATGCTAAAAAATAGCACTGCTATAAATAGCAGTTTGGGTACTAGTGTTGGACATAGCAACAAGGAATGAAAAATGGAAGTGCTAAAAATGGAATTTCTACAAATAGAATTTCGGGATGGATTTGAATATTAGTTAGTCCTTAGACTAAAATTGAAAAGTAAAATTAGAATTTGATCTTAGCAACTGTTTGTAAAATAATTAATTAATTCATCTTGAGTTAATTAGTTGTGGAAAATCAAACATGAAGTCTATGTGAGGACATGCAATAGTTTCTCCATTGATTGAGGAATGTATCCATCAATTAAAGAGATAAGAATGAGTTGTAATATTGAATTGTAATTAGTTGGTTCAGTTAACTGAGTTAAGTCCAGTTAGATTAATTCAAACAGTTTGTTGAATTAATTGTAAGTTCACTTAGTTAATGGATGATTTCATATAACTACTGCACTTTAGATAACTGAATATTCTCTCATAAATAACTCATGCACGTCAGTTAAGAGAAAGACCCAGTTAAGATCAGAGGAGGGATAGTGTACTATCAGTTGGATGGATTTTTCCTATAAAGGGAACTCATCCATGGAGAAGGATTTCTCTCCTTCAGGTTTGTGCAATTATTTCAGAGGTCAGAGCAGTGTGTGAGAGATTATTACACACAGGTGGGAGCTTGAGGACCCAGGAGAAATTGTGCAAGGACACAGGAGTCTTGGAGGGTAGAGGAGAAGGTTTGTGAGAAGCATTTGACTATCTATGAGTAGTAGTGGGATTGTACTGAGAGCAATATATCTTGTGAGCTAATGCTTTGTGTAATCTGGACATATTTCTACTTGTATGATAATACAGAGATCAGGGTTTTAGGTTGAGCCTTTCCCCAGAGTATTCTTCTATGTTCATGTGTGATTCCTTTCTCTTTATTAGTTATACGTGTTCTATTGATCTTGCTCATATTCAATTAAGCTTTCGCAAAATTTGTTGTGGAAGTAGATCTTGTATTTTTCTTTAGTATGTTGCATAATCTATTGATCTACAGTGGGAATTTATATAGGAATATGAGAGGTCATTCCTCTTGTTAAAAGAGAAGCCTCATTACTCAAAGAAGGGAATTTTCACCTTGGCTTCTCCAGCTAGGCATTAGAGAGGAAGATATTGCTTTTGGAGAGTAAGTAGTGGCTTAATGCTCCATTATTGGAACTACTGATGTCTTAATGTATCAATGCATCTTGGAAATTTTATTTAATATTTGAAGCTCACTGAGCCAACACACTTTCATGTGTATACTGTAAATGGTTTAATACTATTCTTTGGATGTTTGTTGTATATTTTGCATTATTATATACTAAATAAGTTAAAATATTTCATTGGATTTAGTGCTTATCTTAACAAATATATGTTGTATTGTTTTAATTATTGTTGCTTCTGTGTAAACTATTTCACTAGGTGGCTTACGTTTTTTTCATGTGTATGTGTGTGTGTCTTTACTAGAACAATACTATTAATTTATTCCCTTTTGGTGAAGGAACCATGATACATATTACAATTGAAAATTTCACAAGGGATACTTACCTGCTCATTCAAAAGTACATGCATATTTCTCTCTTATGCTAACTACAAAAACCAAGGAAAATATTTAAGAACATGTCATCTGGGCCACATTTATGGATGGTATCATATACCAAACTTATGAGGTATAATTGGGAATTCAAATAGGGTAGACCCCCTATATGTTGGAAAAATCCAACACCGTCAATGATCAGTGAATGAAATTGACTATATTTATAATTAGATATATGAATGGTAAAATTTGAAAAATTTGGAGAGTTTACATACATAATTAAATTTTTTCATAAATAACCAATAAATAGATTATGTGCATGAAATGTGAGCATGGATCATTAATTATAGACATATAAGAGAGGTTATTTATAAAAAAAACTTTTTAAAAACATATGAGAACCTTCAAATATCCTAATAAGTTCATACATATGAATTATATATTTCCTCAATAATGTGTATACAATCTCTATATATACATGTTCACACATTGTACATGTATCCCCTTTATTAAGTCAATCACTATTGGATTTTTACCATGTCTCTATCACACACACACTCCATGGTGTCATAACATAGTTTTATTAGAGATTTATCAATTGACTATTTAGAATGTGTTGTTCCTAATATCACCATAAAATATTATCAACGTATTTGTAAATATGGAAAGAGGGACAATAAAATAAAATGTTCATTCACATAGCCATCAATACTAAACAAATCGATCAAGTTCTTAATACAAGAATGTAAGAGTTTCCTTTTGTAAAGTGGCTTTTGATGTAGATCTAAGAATTATTCTACATAGAATATCCATGTTACATAATATTTATCTTGAAATATGTAATATTCCCTTTCCTTGATGGGGTAAAAATGGACAGAATCTACCCATGGTATTCACCAATGTATTTTCCCATCAGATCTATCTCTTTATGGGGTCAAAATAGACAAAGTATACCCATGGGATCTTCCCATAGTATTTTCCTTTGTTTTTAGAGGGAAAAATAATAAAATAATGTTTCTAGAGAGTCTCTCAAACCTATTAAATGGGATAGGAGATAAGATTTTGGATCATCCTAAGTTGTCTATCTATTTTGTCTTTGTTGAGAACTTGGCGAAGCGAGTTCTTGTTTGATCCCAAGGACGAAAACCTCGTGGGTGAATTTTTCTAGTGGATGCATCTAGGGTCCATAAGTGTGCTTCCAAGTTTAGTTGGTTGAGTTTGTTAATCAGCAACTTTGCATGCCATTACCAAGGTTTTCTCTCTTAATCATTTTGGCATGTATTATTTGCATTTATTAATTAAAAAAAATGTTTGCATGTTCTAATCCCTTATGTTCTTGTTCTTTCTAAAAGTTTATTTTTAATTAGAACACTAAGGTGTGCTAGATCTATTGAAATTTTTAAAGTTTGGGATCTTACAGTGGTATCAGAGCCACAATCTTGTCCATTTGTGGTATGACAAGAAAAGGAAAAAAAAGGATTTGGATTTTCTTTCTCGAATTTTGATTTGGAAGCTCAAGTGAGTCCTTCGTAAGTGAGGGTTTCAAGTGAAACCTTCAGGCTAGCTTCGACAGGATTCATCCTCACCCTAGTGGGAAAATCCAATTTGGTGGTGTTTAGAATCACACTATTTGGTTCATTATTTTGTTT
This sequence comes from Pinus taeda, assembly GCA_000404065.3. NCBI lineage: Eukaryota > Viridiplantae > Streptophyta > Pinopsida > Pinales > Pinaceae > Pinus > Pinus taeda. The sequence continues at coordinate 199,474 of APFE031403064.1, forward strand.
CCCAATCAAGAGTTTTATGCATCTATTATTGTTGGTTGTGGATACTTGGTTTTCTACAAGTATTCACCGTTGTATCTGGATTGAAGGCCAGAGCCCAAGCATCATAACAGAAACGAATTGTAGAGGATCCAAAACTATCAGGTCAATCCATTTCCCCAACTTGTGGGCATCATTTGATTCAACCATCATCACTTCCAGGGTGTTGAAAGAAGGATCTATGGTCTAACCTCAAGAGCAGCAGATGTGAAAATTGGCATTTAAGGTCGACATATAAAACAAGTCAACAAGCGAAGGACTGGGTGGGATGTTTAGATAAACATGGAAAGGGTGAGCTATAGATTAGAGGTTGGGGACATACTGTGTGTCGTGGAACAAACGATGGAGTACATAGACACTTAGGGATCATGATCTAATGGTGGTGAACAAGTCACCAAGAAAAGGGGTCGTGGGTGCACCATCGACCAAGAAGCAGTGTCGTAGGGATCATGAAGTCTTTAGTAGCATAGAGGGGCTATTAGCCTATATGCAGGAACCAACACATTAGTGGATAACCATTAGCCTTAAAACAACAAAAGTAGATAAATTCAATGAATTTTGGGAATTCTGCCAAGGGTGTGACATTGTCCAAGACTTGTTTCGGTGGACTATAGTAGGCAGAAGGAGCTTGAGCTCTGAACAAATGACGATCATCTAAACTGTTGTACCTCTAAAGATAATTCTAGGCCATGAATTATGCTAGAGCATCGGTAATGTTTTGTTGGTTTTAAAATTTTTTGGATGAGCAAAGCTCTAAACTATTTAAATAGGTGAAATTTCTAAATTACTTATGATTTATTAGGATGATTATTCACCTCTAAAAATAATTTATCTTTGACAGGATATGCATGGCTGAAACATTAGAAACTATATGATTTGTTAAACATCAAACAAATTATTTAACCATTCATATACAATAGATGCATGTAAAATATTTTTACAGCCAAAAAATATATGTTTGAAACTTAAGGGAAAATGGAAATTTAGTGATGTAGAGGAGTTAAATCAAACAAACAGTTGAATCAACTCATCTCTGTAAAGGATTATAACTTCATGGGGGATTTCAGATAAATTGAAACTAAATATTATCATATCTAGTAATCCAATAAACTTCAAGCATATGTAGATTAGAATAGGGTGACATTATAATGAAAAAGAAGAACTTACAAGGACACAAGCTGTTTTGAAATGAACGCATAGCCCTTTTATTATTTCAGAAATAACTTCAAAGGACACAAGTCTGCTCAAAATTCTATCACAATGATTCAATCATTTCTAATTATCTATTATAATTATTTCTAGAAACTTTTACATCTAAGATAGAAATTAAAATAAAATACATTTACAAAATAATATATGTTTAAAGAGACAGTTATTTTCTGATAGAGAGGGAAAAATGGGAAATTTTGTTGAAAATTTACTGCGTTGTTGTGGCTATGTAGGAGTCTGGTGATGGTTATTGCTACATTTCTAGAAATTTTGTTCCTTTAGTTATACTTCACTCAATCAATTATAGAAACTGGTCCCAACTTTCTTCACTTGGGATAGAAAATATAACCATATTTCTGAATCTTTCATCCTCCTTGGTGTAAGTGTCAAAAGTTAGTTTATTTACAAAAAAGTGGTGGACCTCATGTTGGATATTTAAATCAAACTATATTCCCTATATGAAGGCTTCCCCACTGCTAATTCCTTTAGATTTTGTAAACTTGGAAGAATCATCACCTATGTTATAGAGTTATTCTTGGTAGTATTCTAATGGGATCAATTGGCCATTAGAATTCTTGAGAGTAGGCAAGCCTTTTTCGTATAGTAATCTAAATTTTCTGTTGAACCTTCTAACCTCAAACTCAAGATATTTGGATTTATTTTCCAACTGTATCATCAAATTCTTTTTGGTCAATACCCTCTTAACCTCCATGACTATGTTCTATCTGAAATTTTCAACTCTTATAGTTCCTGCTTGGTTTTGTAATTTAATAGCTTGATGATTTTTCATGCTTGTTCAGGCCTCTGCTCCAAATCTACCTTTATATTTTCTATTGTTTCCTTCACTATGTGCACAAGTTCTTCATGTTTAAAAGTAATTTGTATTGAAGGACACATGTATATTACGTTGGCATTTATATTATGCAAAAAAAAATTCTTAGCCTCTGCTAATATTTGAATGAAAAAGGACTGGTCTTCATATTTTTGTACCTTCTGCATGAGCTTCTACTTTTTCTGGAGTTCTGACAGATACACATTTTCAGTTTTAATTTTATTCTCTTCCATGTTAACCAATCTTACTAAAAAAAATTCCTTTTTTTTTACTGAACTACTGATAATTCATCTAGAGATCTCGTAAGATCTTCTGTAGATTATGAAATTGTATTCCTTACTAAAGTTTCTCCCACTGTACCTGTGTCTATAGATGCTCCTGCTGCTTCCCAACTTTCTTTTTCTTTCAATAGTGCTTCCATGCCATGCTCCATCTTTTGTATCTATGCATTTTTCTCAACCATTATAGTAAAAGGTGTTTATTTCTCCATTTCTATATGGGAAACTTCTCTAGCTTGAGGATGTTCTCTAGAGGGTAGCTTCAGTTGCTTCCTCAATGCTTGAATGTTTGCTTCCTTGCTTCTGATGAGCTCTTCTTCCACTTTGATATCCTTAGGATCATGTCCTATCTTTATGATCAAATATTCTAGAGATTTGATCTTGTTATCCTTAGGAAATTATGACATATTTTCAATCTTTAACTGAGAATTCATGTTATTCAAAGATGATTTTAATTCAGAAATAATCATTGTTGAATTGGTGAGTGATGAAAAGATCAGCTCCGAGGTCTGTTTATGTAAATCGATCTGATCGATTTCATGTATATTCTTTATATCAATTGAAAAAATAGAGGCTTTATAGTCTTCAACACTCCTAGGGGTTGGCACTAGAGGTTCCATGAACGCCATTTGAAACTATCCTTTTTCTGAATTGAATGCATAAAGTAGTTCGTGTTGAGTCTTAGTTGTCTACTTCCAAAACTTAGAGTAGGTGGAAGCCTTCAAAGCTTCATTCTTTAATTTTATTTCCCTGTATCTTGAAAAGATACTTTGTTGATATGAAAACTGTGAGCTGGATGATACTGGAGATTATGATGGTGCTTATATAGTAGGTGATTATATTATTTCTTCTACTTGAGTAGAAGGAATGGTAAGGGTCTCTGATAAAACCACCATGGTTGGCTTCTTTGTGTCCCCTTCATTTGGAGTTTCATCTGGAATAGTGATCACTTGAGGATTGACTTATGAGTATTATTATGGCCCTTGGTCTTTTTCATTTTGAAAAAAAGTAATTGTGCAACCTTGAGAGGTAGTTGGGGACATATCTTATCTATCTCTTTTGAATATCTTTTCTCTAGAAATAGGTGTCTGCATGGACGACTTTATGACTAGTTGTTCTTCAACTTTCTATAATTTACTCTCTGTCCATTCTCGCTAATTGGAATATTGTTCAATATGAGGCCTTGGTGTGTGTACATAATAAGTACTCTTCTATTCCATCCTAAGCTTGGAAATGACACCTTAAGGATCACGAGACCAATAAAAACTGAGTTTGAATTTCATTTGACCTAAGATTTCATCTATTTCCTTTGATATCACTCTAGCATTGATGATGAAGGGCCCTGTATGAGATTTTAATTTGAATTGTTCTTTCTTCTTGTAAGAAACAAAAATCACTTCATCCATATTTAACATTTTCCTAGAGTATTCCAATGCAAAGGTCCTAACAGGTAAAAAAATTGGCAAGCTGTAAGGAGGCAATTCTGATCCATACACTCAAGTTTTAGTGTAGTTCTAGCATAAATACTAGTCTCCACCTTTTGCTTGCTCTGGAAAGTGTAAAACTTTATTATCTATGGTGAAATCCTTGGGATTACATCACTTCTTAGAAAACATAGTGAGGTATGTAAAACATTATCAACATAATTAGTATACGAATACTACTCTAAGTTATTTCTAACTAGATAAGTCCATTGAATGACTGACTAGGTGTTATCTTCTCTATTTGTCTTTTGTAAAGGGAATTTAAATTTGTTTGTTTGATAAAATAATATAAGGTAAACTAGGAGTGACTGATACTTAAAGACACCTCCTTCTTTCAAATTGAAAAATTGGTCATGGATTCGGTTGGTGAAAACCTCACTATAATTGAAAAGCAGAGAGGGTTGTTTGACAATTGCAAAAGTAGATAAAAATACTAACATTATCTCGTCTACCCACTTATCATTATGGTATCCAAGAAGTTGGGTTACCATATAAATCACCTACTTGGTCATTTAAGGGAAAATTGAAGCTGGATATGGGGGATTGGTCTTAGGTAATTCAAAATTTTCGGGAAGAAAATACTAAAAAATCTAGGCTCTTTCAGTGAATGTCAATTTGTTATATAATTCCATTAAAATATTAGTAGAAAAAATATAATGGGAGGTCTGATATTCAATTTGTAGGTCCTTGCAGATGCTTTCAGGGGAAATGGAGAAAATGACTTCATTATTCTAGGAAATGACTAGACTTTGACTTGGAAATTATCTAAGGTGGAAACAGATAGAAAACTTAGGAAATAAGTAGCCTTGGGGAAGAAAAATTGTGGGAGAATCGATTTTGAGACACTTAATTAATCACTTGTATCTAGGTACTTCTACTTTTCCCAATTATGGAGCTCGTAGAGGTCAAATTCAAATAGGGTGTCCATTAAGGGATATTTATCAAATTCTGGTACTAGGGGAATAAGGGGACTTGACTCTGTAACCTTCCCCTGACCCTCACAACTCGACATTTTGGAAAATTAAAAACAGGGATTAGAAGGAAAATACTAGATAAAATAAAGTTGGATCGAAGAAAGTTTTGAGGACACGATTACCCTTAAAATTGTTGATTATGCACAAGGAATTGGTTGTTGAAAGTTGGCAGATGGTAGAAGTTTCATCCTTCATCCTATCATATCAATGACAAGAAAAACAAACTAAATTACTAGCCCCAATATATATTTTATAACAGTTAAATCGGTTTGATAATGACAAGTTTAACGACTATGGAGCAAAGAGGATTTATTTGTAAAATGGGTAGGGTGTGAAAATTTAATAACATAACCTTAAATTGACAATTGGCAGAAATTTTGAACATTGTACGGGAAATGATGTGGATGGGGAGTGATGTGGAAAGATAGGTGGCCGACGCGGAGTGGCAAGGGGTAACGATTGTATCGTGGGAGGTGAGAAAAGGATGCACGAGTCACTGGTGTGTGATCGGAGGAAGTATTTTAGGGGGGGAGTAGGTGGTAAGTGGAATAGGGAGGGGATCCCCCTAAATGGCCTTGGGGCTGCCACGTCAAGGTTGGTAGTTTTGGGAGAAACTAGTCTCCCCTCCTCATGTTAACTATGGGGAGCACCGGCGGGCGGGGCAGGGGGGGATTTCTTTTCTATCGTAGATCTGCGAGGAGTAAATCAATGCCATTGGTTCTAGTGTGGCCTTTGTTCATAATATGAAAAATACCTTTATCACATTATGTCATATAAAATATATATAAAACAATAATCGAATGAACCATAAATACTAAGCTTTTAAACCTTACAAAAATTTACATTTTTTTGAATTAAAGTGGCATTTCAATTTTTTCACTAGTTTTATTTTTGTAGGGATTCATTTATTTTTTATATTTTTTCCATTTTATTCGTATTCATTTTTTATCCCTTTATATTTTTCATTTTCTTTTTCTTTATATATATTTTATTTTCTTATTCTTTCTTTTCCTTTTGACATGTAAATGTAAAATACAAATGAATGTTCCAATATCGGCTCCATCTCGGAACTGTGTTTCTCTGTGAGATGCAGAGAACATGCAAATCCATGTGTCTTCTCCTCAGGCTCTAAAGACTTCGTGCGAAAATCACACTTGCCATGAAATGTATATAAAACTAGTAATGCACAATGAACTATGGTTGTAACATCTTTCAGTATTGAATATAGTGCTTAAGATACTGTCGATTGACATGTAATGAAAAATATCTTCCTTATCGGTTCTATAGAATAAAAGTATTGTTTCCTTTGACCTCTGCAATGTTGAATGGCTTCAACCAGAAATGATCAAATTTACCATGTTTCCCTTTTTCTTCGCTTCAAGCATCCCATTTCAAAACCAAGTATCCATCCCTGAAATCCCTTATTTTGATATTGACAAAGTTTGTAATGAAGTTAATCTCTATCTTCATTTAATTCTATAATCTGTTTGATTCTTCTAGAAAAATCAGCAGGCTCTTCATTTGAATCTTGTAAAAACTTCATGACAGGAAAATTTAATTGTGTGCGAAGAATGACCTCAATGCCATAGACAAGCTGAAAAGGGCATCTACCTATTGGTCTTTTGGGTGAAATTATGTTGGCCCAAACTACATGCTTTAGATGACTATCCCAATTCCTCTTAGGATCTACAAGTACCTTTTTTTTATCACTTTTACCAAATCTTATTAGATGACTCTTCCAATCCATTCCCTTAAGGGTAGTATGGAATGGAATGATGCAATAAAATCTTATATTTCTGGAAAAATTCTATCATTTTAACACTACAAAATGCATGTGAATTATCCCTGACTATTTGTTAAGGATGAACAAATCTAGATATTATATTTTCCTAGATAAATTTAATGACAAAAATATCTGTAGCATTTTTGGTCGGGATAGCTTCTACCCACTTTGTAAAGTAATCTATCGCAGTTAAGATCCATCAGTGATGATTGTTGGATGTTGGATGTATCTCTGTAATGAAACCTAGTCCTCGTTCTAAAAAGGGTGCTTCAATCAAAACAGGAACAAGGGGGAGTGCTGCTAATCTTTTCTTGGTAGCAAAAATATGACATGGAATGCAACTTCTAACTTTTACCCCAACCTATGAAAACAATTTTGGCCAATATAAAATTTCTCTCAAAATCTTGTGTGTTCTTTCTCTCCAAGTGTAATGACCCCACATATTCCTTCATGGAACTAATCAATAACACCTTCTGTTTCACTCTTAGTTAGGCATAGAAGTAAGATATTTAATGGACCTTTCCAATATATGCTAGCATTGATGGTACAATACTTCATAGTCTTTAATATAAGCATTTTTCATTTGATTTTTTTATGAAATCAAGAGGGTACTCAAAATCACAAAGAAAGTGTACAATATCAAAATACCATTCAAATAAAATGAACTTTTCGTGAATATGAATGGGAAGAGCACTTGGGTCTGTAGAAGAGGAATGTTCTTATGGATTATCTTCTGCTGAACTAGAGTAAGGTTCTTGTTGATTCTTCTCTCTTGAACATAGAGAAGGTTCTTATGGTTTGTTCTCTCCTATTTTTGGAGAATATTCTTGCGGATTCTTCTCTCCTAATACCTACATCATAATTCTTATTCCTAGAACTTTACAATCAAATTCAACCAACAACTTGTCTAAACTCTATCCTTTTACTAGCTTAATAGGTTTGATGTCTATATCAAATTCATGAATTTTATCTATCCATCTCCCTCTCCTACCATCTGTATCATGTTGCATCAAAATGGTTTTGACAAAATTATTTGGGACATAGGCAGTAATAGGGGAATGAAGGACATATGTTTTGAAATCTTTTAGGGCTTGTATAATGGCATAGGCTTGTTTTTTAATGATTTCATATTTTAGCTCTACACCTCTCATAACTTTACTAAATAAGGGAATTGGTTGGTCATCGTGGTTATCATTATTTTGTAGTAAAACAACTGGTAAAGAGAAAATGCTAAAGGATTTTGTATAATAAAGGTTGGCTAGTAATAGGGCTTTAGAAATAGTCTTTTGATTTGTGTAAATACGCATCTAGCCTGCACTATCCATTTAACCTTATGATATTCCTTTAACATATCAATAATATCATTAATAATCTCAGCATAGTTTGGTATAAATCTCCTAACAAAATTAATATTTCCTAAAAAGGCTTGATTTTTTATTTTTTTTTATTTATGGGTAGACTTATTACCTCAATGGCTAAGACTCATTTTGGATAAATTACCACTCCTTCTTTTGAAATGATGTGGCCAAGTTACTTTCCTTCCTTTATGGCAAATGAAGATTTCTTTGGGTTGAGTGAAATTACAAATTTTCTGCACCTATCAAAAACCTTTCTCAAGTTCTTTAGGTTCTTTTCATTGGAGTTTGAAAACACAGTTAAATCATCTATATAAATAACAATAAACTTATTAATTTTACCAACAAAAGCCAAATCTATTTCTCTTTGAAATGTTGCTCCTACATTGGTTAAGCCAAATGACATCATAGCATACATAAATGTACACGAGGGAGTTGTGAATGTTGTTTTTTCTCTATCTTTTGGACTTAACAAAATTTGGTTTTATCCAAAAAAATCATCTAACATGGATATTCTATTAGAGACTAAAACTCTTTGGAATTATTGATCCATTTTAGGCAATGGATAATTGTCTTTTAAGGATAATGTTTTCGCATTTTTAAAATCCGCACAACATCTAATTTCATGATTTTTCTTTCTTACAAGAACTAAATTTGTAATCCACACAGAATGTCTAAGAGGAGCAATAATCTTGGCATCTAACAATTTCTTTAGTTCTTTCTCAATTGTTGGAAGATAAATTGGATTTGTTCTTCTTAATTTTTGCTGGAATGGTTTGGCTTATGGTTTTAGAGGGATCTTATGCTCAATAACATTTGTGTCATACATTTTGAGCTCTTCATAGAACCATTCAAAGACATCTTCATAATGCTTTAGAATATTGATATACTTTTCTTTTATGTCCTTAGCCAATGATGTTGAAATTTTACATTCTTAATTTCCTCATGAGTTCCAATGTTATAGTATTCTAGATTCTCTTTTTGTGTATTAGGTAACGAAGTTCTTAGAACATCCTTATTGTACAAATGCTCTTCAAGAGGGATTAGACCCTCGGGAATGTAATCATTTGGAAATTGGAGGATATTATGATTAACTATCTTATTATTCAACTACAAAGCTTCATTTTCATGAGTTGACTTACGATCAATAATTTGTTCTTCCTCAATTTGTAAGGCTGAAAATTCATCAATTACATACAAGAAAATCTTTAATTTTTCAACATCTTCAAACACTTTCCAGTGTTTAAGATTGACAAGGATTGAAGGCCTATTTTTTACTTAAATTTGATATTGTAGTTGTAATGGATCAGAATTTTTGAAGGAGCTAGTAGAAATTGCTAAAGGTCTACATAAATGTTCTCATCTCTTGGGATTATTTTAATGTTGAAGGTTAGAAAATAGTTCTATGCAAAATACCATACCTAATTTTAGTAAGATCTAAGACTAGGACGTTTTTCTTGGCATATATTTCTTACTTGTTTTACAGTCAATTTTGAGTCATTGAAAACACTTAAGTTTTGAACTTTGAGGCCTTTAGCTAACTCAAGGCCTAAAAGTAAGCCTTCATATTTTTCTACATTATTAGTAACATCAAAGTCTAACTTAAAGGATTGGGTTATGTTTTCGTTGTCTCGAGAAATTAATACAATTCCTACTCCAACCCCATCTTTATAAAAAGCCCCATCAAAGTCTGACTTCCACACATCAGTGATTAAACATTTAGGTTTATTCATGATCTGCTCAATGTTAAGTTGGGAATTTTCGAGATCATTAGAAGATAATGTGAAACATAAAAAATGCCAATAAGTAACATAATCCAATTCAAAGTGAACACTATCTAACATCTTGCGCTTATTCCACACCTCACCAACATTAGGTATCCCTGTAGCATGTGAGATCACCTCGTGTGTCAATGTAAAGTTCACCCCTACAAGTTTGACATGTCCATCATGCAAGTGTAAAACAAAAAGACGGGCCAACTCTCGGTGGTGCTGAATCCGAGAGATCCTCTCACAAAATTCATAGCAAGACATGTACTGGAAACATGAAACTGCAATAGGACAAGCTTGTAACTCTGTCAAAGAGGTGGGCTCCTCTCGCTTATGATGTCCACCCTTACCACCCTTATGAGGCCTCCTCTGTACCTCCATCTCTAAAGCTAATGATTGGTCATCACTTTGCTCATAAGTTTCAGTTTCTGACATAGTTTAGGAGCAAAGTGGACAAACTGTACTGTTGTTTCTGCCTGTAAAAAGTGTTGAATTCTATGTTGTTTTAACAGGACAAGGACATGAGGGAAATGTTAGGGGAGGGACCTTTTTACAAGGAATTGGGAATATAGGAATATAACAGGGAATTTAAGGAAAATATTGCAAACAATTATTGCATATAGGAAAACATATTTATAATCAGGAATATTGGGAAATCATTTTCAAAAATCATTGCATATGGGAATACATGTATAGAAAGTAAACATATGGGAATATGAATACATGCATTAACAAGGGAAGATAGGGAAAATTTACAAAACTCTTTACATATTCACCAACAATTTCTTGTGGTTACACATGCATATGGTGTAGCAAGATGAGGGTTTGAGTTTTTTTTTTTTTGATGCTTTGGGAGAGGGGTAGGGTTTGCATTTTTAGTGATTAGGGAGAGGGGAGGGTTTGCATTTTATTTATAAAATAGTATGTGAAAATAGATATAAATACAAATGTGAGTAGAAAGGGGAAGGAGGGAAACAATTACAAAGGGAAAAAACCTTGAAACAACACAAACCCTAGCACATTTTAACCATTAATACTACAGTCATATGAAAGGGTTTCTCTTGCATAATTTTGATCATTAAAACATTTTCATAATATCCACCAATCGTAACCAGCAACCATTCCAAGATTAAGGAACCTACCTCAAGCGATTTGATGGCTTGGAGGGCGTTTGAACAAATTTGAAATAAGATTGCAGGGAGATAGTTTGACGGGTCGCGTACCACGCCCAACAGGTCGCACGCGTCTAACGGGTCGCGCCCGTTGTAAAATTGGACTATGGGAAACCCTCTGACGGGTCGCGCACCTGGCCTAATGGGTTGCGCCCCTAACCAACGCCCGAACTTGCTCTGTTTTCTCTCCTTTCAATCAATCACTCTCACAAACTTCTCTTGCAAGTGTCTAGGATGCACAATGAGAGTGATAGGAGGGAGATTGGGTTTTTATAAGTTTCATTTGAAAAAATTTCATGCTCAAACCCACTTTCTAATGTTTCTCTTTGACACTTTATAAAACTGACTTTTTGGTTTCTTTTGTTCTGAAATTGACTCATTTAGTGCTTTCGCTTGATTCTTTTTGCAGGTATATCATCTGAGGGATCTTGGCAAGGGGACCAGGGTTACATTTTTTTCGCTGAAGACTTTTGAAATTTCATCACTTTTTACAAATATTTGAAAAATGACCTTGGCTTTAAAAACAAAGTTTTCAAATCCAAGGTGAAGATTAACTGTACCAGATAAAAATTTAGAAGAAACACCTTTACAATCATCCCTCTGGCTTACTGAAAACTCATTGACTTTCAAACACATGACCTTGTAACATTTTTGACCAAAACCCTAGACCTAGGAAATTGACCTCAAAAGAAGACAAGACAAGCTTGAAAGAGCTTAATGACTGAAATGACTTGAACCAGCAATGCCAAGAGGGGTATAAACACATCAGCTCCTCCATCAGGGTTATGGCATGCCTAACGGGATGCAAAAATTGACACTGCTGAGACACCTACCTATGCAAATGCAAAGAGTTTTGATCGCTGATGGAGGGCTCAAGACCGACTCTAACATTGGCTCCAATGGGGATGGTAGCTCCTTGGAGGTACCAAGAACCTTAGACCTCTGGGAGAGCAGGCCAGTGCTTTATTGATTGGGAAATGGAGTCAACTTCTACATATGTGACCAAATTGAAACGACTTTATTTGACTTGGACATTTGATTGAAATCCTAGACTAACTTTGACACTAACTCCCTTACTTTATGCAGAAAATGAACTGACTGAAACAACTTGCAAAACTCACACCAACTAATCACCATTTTCAGAATTATAGCCTTCACCGCGGGCCCCAAACTGAAGATGGGAGATCAGCTTCACACTTGCTGCAGAATGAAAATAAAATGGTAATTACAATGAGAGTGATTAGAGCAGAAAATGCTCAAGCATGATACCTTTTGAGCAACCGGCCATTCACCGACCCACCAAGACATTCATCACCATTCATTTCTTTGAGAACAAAAGCATTTGGACCACGATATGCTGCAATTTTGTAAGGACCTTTCCACAAGTTGTCGAATTTTCCATGTTTCCCTTTGTCTTCATTGCGGGCATCCCATCTCAAAACAACATCATCAATCTGAAAATCATTTGATTTGGCCCTTTTGTCATAGATGTGTCTTTATGCGTCCTGCCAACTTAGGAAATTGATGAACCTCTTTCTCTGTCTGCTGTTAAATGAATCATTTGACTATCCGCCATGATAGGATCCTCCTCACCACTTCAGCTTCTTGAACAGTTTGGGCTACTGGAACACTAAGTGGAGGTAGGAAACTGCATCTAACTCCATAAACCAGTTCCAAAAAAGGATTGGACATTACCAAATTGACTTCTTTTTGATTACCCGAATCAGCCCATAATGCATTTATTAACTTCTTGTGCCAGCTCTTCTTATTTATTTCCAGCAATTTCTTTATGATGTTCACCAGAGATTTATTCGAAGATTCAGCCAGCCCATTACCTTGCGGATGGTAGGCGGTCGAATGCCCCAAGCTGATGTTATATTTATAGCAAAAATCAACCATTTTCTTCGATTTGAATGCTGCTGCATTATCTGTAATAAACTTATGTGGACAACCGAAACGTGACAAGATATTACTTTCAAGAAAAGAGATAATTACCGAGTCCGTGGCTTGCCGGGTGGGAATGGCTTCAATCCACTTCGT
>APFE031403064.1:212425-239194 GCA_000404065.3 Pinus taeda
AAATTGACTCATTTAGTGCTTTGGCTTGATTCTTTTTGCAGGTAGATCATTTGAGGGATCTTGGCAAGGGGACCAGGGTTGCATTTTGTTCGCTGAAGACTTTTGAAATTTCATCACTTTTTACAAATATTTGAAAAATGACCTTGGCTTTAAAAACAGAGTTTTTAAATCCAAGGTGAAGATTAACTCTACCAGATAAAAATTTAGAAGAAACACCTTTACAATCATCCCTCTGGCTTACTGAACACTCATTGACTTTCAAACACATGACCTTGTAACATTTTTGACCAAAACCCTAGACCTAGGAAATTGACCTCAAGAGAAGACAAGACAAGCTTGAAAGAGCTTTAATGACTGAAATGACTTGAACCAGCAATGCCAAGAGGGGTATAAACACATCAGCTCCTCCATCAGGGTTATGGCATGCCTAACGGGATGCAAAAATTGACACTGATGAGACACCTACCTATGCAAATGCAAAGAGTTTTGATCGCTGATGGAGGGCTCAAGACCGACTCTAATAGGTGGATTACATATTTATTTGAGACATACTATACTTATGTTTAATCCCACCAATCTAGATGAAGTATGTGTTTAGGAAACTCATCTAGAATCAAGAGGCAAGAATGTTCCTCAAGAATCCAACAATAAACCCTTTAAATCTAGTGATAAAGGCAAACTGGAAATTTAAAGGCAAAGGTAAGGATGCATGCTAATCTTGAGAAAGAGGAAGAGAAAATTACTCTATTTCTTTAATTGCTTGCATAGAACTACTTCTTGCTATGTTATTGAAAATAAATGCTTCAGATTTCAAATTCATTTCTGGTGTATGAGTATATTGATTTGGCTTTAGCAATATTGTTAAATGTTTTATGTTATGCTCATTTACAATCACGTCAAGATATCTTGTAGGGTTAATCAGGAATGGGTTATGAAAATGGAAATTTCATAAGGACGAACAGTTTACATCCTTGAAATGATAGTTACATGTCAGTATAAAGTAGTAATGAATCTTGCATAACTCATGTCATAATGTTAGAACTATGTCACTATTGTGGACTGACTCATTATTCTTATGCAATTCCTTTGTTTGGATTTGTAGAGTTTTGTAAGTAGATGTATGTTAACCATTTAATAGGAATTTATTTTCATACATTGATTTGAACAAGAAATAGGTCTTGGAACTGTTTCCCTGACCTATTATCCTTATCTTATACCAATTTCAACTTTGTCTCTTATCACTTTCATGTTACTTTGATCTTGATTGAGAGAAGGATTAATCCTTCTTTTGATTAATATAGTAGGATTAATATTTGTTTTCTATACATTAGAACAGAACCACATTTAATTTTAATTATCCCCTGCATAGGGGAATATATCTTGGTTCTCAGTGGCGATATTGTAATGTACCTCCTGAGCCTATCCTAAACAATTATCTGCTAACCTCCATTTTCTTCGTTTACAGTTAATATTTAACAGTTGTCAACAGTATTATTATATACACACAATTTTTCATAAAATTGTTCTCATATTCTTATCAATTGCATAACGTCAAAAGTGGTTTCATGATGTGGATTTTATTATGTTCATCAGCAAAGCTTGTATGTTAGATCAATTATTAAGCATACTTCACAATTGAAGAAAGGATTTAAATCTATCATCCTAACTCTTTGATTTTCCAGTGAAGAATCTCTCACAACATTCAACCTATAAAAATTTTTGGTTAACCCACCCAACCATTAATTGATTTTTTATCGTAATTCTATTGTGGATGGCTTTCCCATGCATCACTACCATAGTCTTACCGACATAGTGGAAGTGCTACTGACTCATCCTTTATTTCACATGCATATCTAGCTAGTCTAGTCTCTATGGATGTAATCTTTATGAAATGCATGACATAGATGACCTAAATCATCGACTTACATAATTAGATGCATTATCTCCTATAGTTATACATGCACAAATATCTCCTGCCCATAACTATCTCAACGCAAATAAAGAGGATTTCATAGGAGTATTAATGAAACATTAACATAAATGCATCACAGATATCATTATCCAAGTCCTATGGCATAGTTAGAGAAATACTAGCATATATCTTATGTGCAATAAGCCCACCATAGATGTCAACATTCCATAATACAAGTGCATTGCATAGGAACCTTAGGCTAGATAATTTCAAGCACTAGAACAAAAATATATATCTGAAGTATCTCACGTATCATGTTAACACATAAGCCATATCCATTACTGCATAAACTTCACATAATACATTCCTCCACTAATTTTAACTTGGACTACATTAATAATCCATAATTTCCACATGCATCCACATTAAACTATCTCATAAAGCCATTAGCACAGATAATCTATAACAGTCACATCCAATTCCTTTCATCATTCCTATAGTGAGGAAACTCATAAAAATTATTTCATAAGCTAGCTGAATTTTATAACATAGAGGGTGAGAAACCAACATAGAGAACATCACCGCAAATCAATTCAAATAGAATAGTAAAGAGAGGAAGAACATCATTTGAGAGTGGAGCACCACCACCCAACAATGAATCACCTTTGGTTTCCCCCGAGCTGAGGTTCCTACCATGGATCAACTACCCCCAATTAATCTATTCAATGGGTATTTAGTACACTCTTTTATGATATGGTTTCCATTAGTGGCGTCCCTCTTTTATGGATATTTTTATCCATTTTCGTAGGACTTTCTTCGAAAATCTCACTTTTATCTCCAGAGAGGCTTTTCCTCATAAAACGTTGCCTTTACCTCCCACAAAGCTTTTATGTTTTTTCTTGATCGATATTTATCTCCAATCTGTCAGATGGATATTTATCTCCAATCCATCTAGCTTCATCCAGAATCACATATAGAAGCTTTATCATGAAATATTTATGATATCCCATTCCTCAATGGGATTTAACAATAATATCATCTCTTGGTGTCTCACATTTCCAAGTGATCGATTTATTAATTATTAATTCAATTGCTTTTCATATTACACATCATATCTAGCTTTCCTCAGCTTAGGTTTGTAGTAATTTGACCCACAAGGGACGGGTGTTACATACTATTCCCTTAAATTATACACCATCCTCAATGTATGACTACATCCTCATTCATAGGTAGCTATCTTTATATCCACAACTTCTATGGCCTTGCCCCTATATATATATTATATATATATATATTATATATATATTATATATATAATTATATATATCAATTACAAGGAGTGCTCCCAGCACATCTCCTTCCATAACTACATAACACATTGGTTTCAAATAGTTTTGTAAAACAATTAGATGGAGAAATTCAACTCTGTTTACCACAATTAATATCATAATTTGATACACAATACTACTAAGTAGCTACGGCTTATATTTCCCATTATTCTTTTTATTTGAAGAATGCATGTTCTCCTCCTGCATTTTTCAAAGCCTTTGTGTTCTTTCCAAACACTTTCTTCCTATAGTTTATCTACATACAATAAGTCAACTAGAATATTTTCCCAATAAATATGCATAAAATGTCATAACAAGTTAGCTCACACATAACCATCACAATCATATGTATCCATCATCATCATACATGCATATAACTAAAAATATACCACTGTTACTTATCATTTAGACACTTCATGCTTCCTTCTTTTGTACACACTCCACGTTACTTGTTGTGCCACACAACCTCTAAGTGTATTGATGCATGCCTGCACATAGTGTATACTACACACACACCACTAAGCATGTTATATTTATGCAATACATGTATTCATATTGGTATCATATATATTGCTTTTACATAGTACTATATGTACTATTGGCACTTCATACCAATGTTCATAGTATCTCCTGCATGACATATACCTCATTCACATGTTTCCAACCATGTTAGTATTATGCCAGAAATTCCTTCATGTATTTCTATTACCTTTAGTTAGGTAGAACAATCCATGTTCAATTTGTAAGGAATTTCATGGACCTGTTCCATTCCCGCAACCCGTGAAAGAGTTTTATGTCATAGTATTCAAATGTTATCTTTAGCAATCATTTTCTTGGATCATGTGGTTGCAAAACAATATCAACATAATAGTATCATAAAAGTAATCATGCATACTGTACATTTACCATATCCATATATTTTACTTTTTTGATTTATTCTCTGACATGTACAAGGTTTTGACAACAATAAAATATACCTTTCACTTAACCATCATGTAGACTATTAACTATGATACTAACTCTATCATAGTTATTTGAAGTCTAATAAACTTCTTGGCATGTCTATAACCAAGAACAATTTTTTTGACTCTTAACAATTATTCCATACTTCAACAAATCATGTCATATGATTTGCTATAGCTCTTTTTGTACTTTTTCCAACACCTTGTTGGTTATGATGAATTCCGTGTAGTTTTAGCCCTTATTATATAAATAGTATGCACTTGCATATATCTCCCATCTAGGAGTTATAAATGAACATTTTAATGCTTTCAATTCTATACCTTTTAAGTTTATATGTGCTATGAGTATGATCTCAGTGTATTTACATGTCAACGCATCTTCTTTAACATTAAATCACCCTTAAACAAAGATATCAATTATCAATTTTATTAACATTAATTTGTGGTTTATGCAACAATAATTAGGCTACCATGAATTGCTCTAATAAATCAAATCCCATCATGTTCAATTTGCAAGTATGCCTTACTTGGTTAATTAGAACTTGTTGATCATTACTAATGCATTATGTCTCTTTTAATATGTATACAGTATGTTTTATTACATCTATGCACCCACTTCACCATATCATCCCATGGATTGATATTTACTTTATGCCTCTTGCATATCTAAGTTAAGATATTATCTTACTTAATTGGAATCGCTCAGGCTCCAACCTATACATTTTTATTTACTTATGCATAATGTCCTGATAAGGTTTTCTTTCCTCAAACAATGTGTAATTGGAACATTTTCTTACTAAAATGAGTCATCTATTGTCAAACCATATCCAAAATAATTTACGTCATTACTTTCATGTGCATTGATCAACACAGCCACATCAAATTTGAAGAACAACTTAAGGTAAAAATACTTGTCTTTCACATCCCCTATCCCTTCTTGGGATCTTCTAAGCATAACTTAATTTCCTTAAGTTATGTTCTTTACTAGAAAACATACAACTCATCATTTGATTTTGAATATGGATAGAATAAGGTGATGACTTAATTTACCTCCATGAGTTTGTATTTTATTAAACTCATACAATCTCATATTATCATTATGAGTAAAATGATATGATGGTCATATCATTGGGTCCACTAACCACTATTACTTTTTTATCATCTTCCAGTATAGTTGTCTCGGGATTCTCTCTTCCCCCTTGCAGTTTAGTTATCCAAAAAATTGAGTTTTTTAACATAAGTGTAACAATTAATTTCTACTTGCTCATATATATGGATACTCATTCAAAATTCATTTGATGGTTTTTTTAAAAGATATATAGTGTAATATTTAACCTCGATTGTATGTAACCACATATTTTTCCCACATCCATGGTAAATTTCCCTTTTTGGTTTTGTCATAGTTTAGTTTGAGAGAATTGTGATTCCTTCATGCATGAAGGCATGTCCATGTAACTCATTGCATCCCCACAATGAGTCCTACATTCAAGTCATACATGTAATGTACATCTCAAGTAATCCTATTCTTTTTATAAATGCATTATTTGTTATCAAGATTTAATATGCATTAAAATGATGTGCATGCTTTTCAATTGATTAATTACCCCGCTCTTCTATGCATATTTTCCATATTTCCATATCTTAATTTTTGACAACTCATACAATAAATATAAATTTTAAGCTCCTCATCAATGAGGGGACATAATAAAAGTAACTTATTATCACTAATAAACATGTTATTTTCCCACTTTAGCACTGCTTCATCCATGAAACATACAAGAGTAACTCCTAGTAACCATATACTAGATTTTCTCCCCCCATCGCATCATCTCCTTATCAATATATCATCAAAGACAATTTTGTTGATAGGTCTATATGATAGCAACAACAATTTAAAAAATATAATTCATTAAATCATGAAAAAATTATGATAGCCATATATCTTCATTATCATCACACCACTATTTCTATATTTATATTTCAGTCCTCCATAAACACCCATCTAATGAGCACAAGTCTCAGCCAATTAATTTGTTGGATCATAGTAATTTATAAAAGAAAATGTCGTTAACAAGAGCCTCAATTCGAATATATAACAGTAATATTTCATGCACAGTAAGCAAACTATTCATCATAACCATCAGATTATGATGTCTAATTGGATTGTAATTGATATTGACCCTTTTCTAGACGTTTACCCGATATCCAACAAAATTTTGAATCAAATTTCATTAACCATATGTGTGAAAAATATAGAGCACCAAGCTCAAGATTTTGTATTATTATTTATAGTTCTCGAGTTGAGTAGTCTCTAACTAATCGGTCTCATTTATAAATTTTGATATCCTGGAGAGCACAAAGTGAAAATTTCATCTTGCTATTTTGATTATTGTCTTTGGAGTGGTTACATTTGTGGAGAAATGTTCAACTTTCTATTTTGAGAGTTTACTTATCCGACTTCATCCCAATAGAAGGTGAATTTTACCATGAAGGGTTCTATATTTATTTACATCACCTAAAACAAAGGATACATCAAACATGATAATTTCTTATTTTTCATGGTTCACATGTATCAATGTACTCAAATGCGCACACTACCAAATTCATGGACTTAATTTAGCCCTATAAAATTCTTAGTTGAATCCTACTATGAAGAATGATTTGGAGATTAGCAAAGCACACAAGATCGTTGTGGTAAATGATTCATATGAGTAGCTTCCATTGAAACCAAATTCTTTCCTATTAGTCAAAAAATTGGAAAAGGTACATAAAATACAAAGTTCCCTATATATAATCATATCATCTATATTTTTTCTATATTGGCTTTAATCAAAGTAAAGCAGACTATTGAGTCTTGGCAACATCTGGTTAACCCAAGAGAAAAAATCAATCAAAAATGCATGATGCGATATGTGCACAAGGTACATATTAAACATGGAGTTATTACTTAGGGCATATATGTTGTGATTTTGCATTCAAAAATTTCTGAGTAACAATCCTGACAATAAACTTTTGAAGACATAATTATATATCTGTCAACAATAAGAAAGGAACCCTTAAATACAAAACAAGAATAGCTCCCACTGCTTCTATAATGAAGATACATTAATTAGTAAATCTAGTCCATTGTTGCATAAAGGTGTGTTTTCCTGTACAACAACCCCCCATTT
The DNA here is from genome assembly GCA_000404065.3 of Pinus taeda. NCBI lineage: Eukaryota > Viridiplantae > Streptophyta > Pinopsida > Pinales > Pinaceae > Pinus > Pinus taeda. The sequence continues at coordinate 219,798 of APFE031403064.1, forward strand.
CATAAAATTTTACCTTCAACTATAATATGAAATGGGTCCCTTTTAGATTTATGAATAAAATTGGTATCAAATCATCATTCCTCAGAAGGTCTGAAAGAAACAATACACTATAAACCTTTTGAATAAACATCAATCATTCTTATAAAAAAAATAAATAATTATTTATTATTGCGATAAAGCGATCGTAAGATCACATATCACATCAACGAAGGATGCATAACAAAAAGACCCATTGGTTTTCCCTGATCTGACAAGTGAATAACTATCAGATATCGGGAAAGGTAAGTGAGTGTGACAAAAGGCCCTCTCATTTTTCTCCAATGCGATATCACTATCGGCGATCGGGGAATATAACATACACATAGTAAAGGCACCCTTCTAAAAACTCCCGATGCAAATAAGTTGTATCACCATCGGGGATCGAGGATTTTGCAATGACACAAATGTTACTACTCGAGCATTTCTCTGATTCTGATTGTCATAAAGCTAAGCGCGAATTTCAAAAAAGATTGAAAAGGCTTAAGTATATTATGTTAGATTATTATTAAAAGCCTTTCTATTCCCGACAGCGATTCACTTGTGATTAACCACCAAAAAATCAAAGCCACGCTTAAATGAATTATTTGGCGAATAAACGATATGATGGGCATTTAAATGATTGACAGGATTAAGTGGCCAATTAATGGAGCATTTATGCCGAAATCTCCTCAGAGATTGTATCCGCGACAATATTATTTTAATCCTTCATTATTCATTGATTGATATAACTCTTTCATACTTGGCTCGCACCACCTATTCTTTGTATTATGTTCATTTTATCTCTTACGCAAAGCTCCTCTGTAGCAACAAATTTAGGCCAAACGGGGATGAAATCCAAAATATTTGCAGCAGCTTCAGCTCCCGCAGTGACAGGACAATATACCACTGATCCAGGACCAAGTAAAAAAGGATTGAATTCAGACACTACCTATCTTGGCGTCGACAACACTAGCTGGCAAAGCATCTATAATCTGGTTGAAGCTGAAGAGCTTGAAACAGTATCAGTACAAGCTACAACAGGTTCAACTCGAAAGTCAGAGGCTACCCTAAAGGATTTAGCCGACTCCTACCTACACCGAATAGCGGCTCGAGAGAAAATTCTTCCGTATACAGATGTAGTGAGGTGGGAAGTTGAGGAAATCCCTGTTACAAATAGAACATTCTACACAATTGATGGGAGAGTATTCGGTTTGTCTCAACCTAATGATTTGAGACAAATGTATCTTTTTCCTAAACCATAGAAGAAGTATAACAAAGCATTTCTTGAGAAGTTCATAGATGAAAACAAAACTGAATCAGCACCTATTCGGGAACGGAGACAGAACCCCGCAAGACACAAGCATGAATCCTCGGGTAAGTACTCTATCGATTCATTATGTTCTCCTTATTGTTATGCTAGGGCCATGATGTGTAGGATTTGGGGATTACTTAATTCCTCAAAATTCTCAATAGAGATGGTTCCTTTAATGGAAGCAGTAGTCAATAGCGAGATAATGGATTGGGGAAATATATTATATGATAAGTTAGCCACTACTATTCTTGAGCTTAGAAATAAAACTCGCATTACCAATAGGTCTATTCCTCCATTTTATTATAGTGCCTACATTTTAGATACTCTTTGTTTCAACACCGAATTTCCTGTCCTGGGGTGGAGATGGACTCCACAAGACCCCATGCCGATTCACATTTATCACCAGATGTTGTGGAAAGCCCATTATAAAGACCACCTATATCAAGTTTGTAATGGTTTTGTGTTGCCCATTTACTATGGAATTTTTGACAAGCCTACTCCGAATATTTCCTCACAAGCAGAGATCGACCTAACCGCACTAGGAAACTGGTTCAGAGAGGATAAATTCACATACATAAGAGTTTTCGGCAGCCTTGCCAGGCCTCATGTCCTTCCTTTGTACATACCTGACAAGCTATTGGCTAGAGAAATAGCCTATCAGATTATATCTGTAGGAGCAACCAAGACTCTAAGGAATTCAAAGAAGCAAGTTTGGCCTCCTTTTCCTCTAAGGTGTGGTGTTTACACTCTGCATGACTATAAGCATGTAGAGAAGGAAGCATAAAAGATAAATATGCTAAATCTCGCTACCATTCCTAATAGGCGATTTGACCCAAGGAAAATCATCTATAATGTACTTAAACAGGCAAAACTCACAAAGTTTGAACATAAAGAAGACGAGTTTGATGAATTATTTTCTTCGGCATAGTCATTATTTCAGGTCCAAACACTAGCTAAAATGAGATATAAGGACGAAGGGTTAGTGGAATTCAACAAACTCAGAGAGCAGAGGTTGCAAACTCTGCCTCTGGATTTACTAGCTACTACCCCGAAGACACAATCAAGCGAGCCTGAACAACAACTCATTGACGAACCTCCTGCTACATCAAAAATTCTTGAGGAAGTCCAGACGAAAGAACAAGAGGAAGTTCGAAGGGAAGAGCCGGAGAAAATACAGGAGGAAGAACAGAAAAAGGAGTAGGATAAGGGCATCGAGGATGTGAATGTGGATATCCAAATTGATTTGAAATTGCTCCAAGAATGGTAGAAATTAACTTCATCATAAGCAATCTGGAAAGTTCAAAAGGTTTCGATACACCCAAAGTAACAAACACATAGGACGCAACGTCAAAAAAGGTTCCAAGTGAAGGAACCAGTGGCCTACTCCCTAGTACAGACTTAGAAATAATTCCAAAAGATCCCTCAGATCAAATCATTTTGCAGGTGGAGGATATACCTCCATTAGATGTCTTTTATAGCCCAAAACACAGGGTTGTAGTAAAGCGACAGCGGAAAAGGAGAAGGCTTGATCAACCTTCCCTGTTCCCAAAACAAAGAAAGACAGCCAACGTAGTTTCGAAAAAGGAGTTTGATACGTCTGATGACCGAACGAAGCTTTACCAGTATGCCAGAGCCTATTCGGCGGCCACCATGGACAAGGCATCGGAAGTGAGTAATTTACTAAAAGAAAAAGGCTAGGAAATTATTTTGTTGCAAACACAACTGTCAGAGGCACAACAGAAAGTTAAACAATTAGAACAATATTTGTCAACACAGCAACAATTAAATAATCAAATGAATAAGCAGCTACTTGAAGAAAAAAAGATAGTAGATTGAAGCGCGATTCAAAAGAAGAAAGAATTATCAGAAGCATTGGCAAAATTGAAGATGATGAATGAACTAATGGCGAAAACAGAAGATGAGAAAATTGCTCAACTATCACTTAAAATAGAGAAGTTCAAGAGTCTTCCACAACCTGCCGATTTCAGAACAGAAGCACTATAGATTAATAAAGCATTGGTGACATAGATAAGACTATTGGGTCATAATATTTCTTAGGTTGATTCCCTTTGTGATATAACAACATCAATAATCAATAAATCAGTTGATGCTAGGCAGGATTTAGAGTAGGCCGATGAGACCTTAACAAATTTTCTTACTTGGCAAGACAACAGTGAGGGACAGGCAGCAAATTTGCCCAAAATCCTAGAATCACATAAGGAAATCTTATTCCTGGAATGGCAGTCCCAGTTGATGAAGGCAGAGAGAGAAGTTTCTAGATGCAAATTATCCACAAGTAAGTTGATTGAATTAATTAACAATACCCTCTATTTATCTAATATGATTTCACAATGTACACTAGGTAAATTGCTATCGGCTAAAACATTGGAGCAATCATGTAATCAGGAGCTGGAAAAGAATGGAAGGTTAATTGCAGGTATTCAAAGTTTAACTTGGGACACCTATTGGTTGTTCCTAGTAAAACCATACAGCTAGAGAACGGCCCTCAAGTGTATCATTCCCGATATACACGATGCCACATACTCGGATCATCTCCATTCTTGTCTTAGCTTCCCCCTAGAAGTGGAACCGGTGCTAGTGATATGCCAACTCAGATCAAAGGGAAAACAACCAAAATGATGAACCATGTTGCCGACTACCAACAAACTTGTTGTGGAGAAGATATCCAAGATCCAGTTGTACCAATTAAATAGCATTTTATTTTTGTAGTTAGTTAGTTTAATTAAGTATTTATAGAACCTTTCATGCATTTAGAAAGGGTCCTCAGTTTTTGTATAAGACTTAAACATGGAAGTTACACTACTGTACTTCTGGTATATTTTTTATAAAGACTGGGCCAATTCTTCCAATTTTTGACAATGAATCTTTTATGTGGATGTGCACTATTACCTTTATATGAAAGTATCTCTTAGTTAAAAGAAGGAATTCGAATTGCGATTGTATTGGGAATGATTTGCAGCACATATGGTACTACTATCTATGATCTAAATTCATTCTTTTTATGTGAATTGTTATTTGATTACTCTTGCTATTATTGAATTTATGTATGTGTTTCAACAACATTCTTTATATTTTTCACTATTGGATGTTTAAAGGATGTTTTTCTTTTAGTCATACATGTATCAGTAATATATAAAAGATAAGTGTAACAATGTTTTATTAATTACTTTGTTCAACTATTTGAACAAAGCAATTATTATATGAATGAATTTTTTTGTTTATCAAATAGAGTCATCTATATGCTTATTTGTGAACAAAGATTATCAAACATTACACTTAAGAATAGAAATTTCCCGGGATAGAATAGTTATTCGTATTTTCGCTTTTTAGATTAAGTCATTCATCCATTACCACTTATTATAAAACCCATCACTCATCCATCCCCGTTTTATTCATCATTGGGAAACCGGTCCCATTATCTCTAGATGGAGCCACCATACAAAACGGAAAAGGAGCTGCATTAAGGTCCGGACCGGATGGTTTTCCCTGATGTTGTTGCAACGATTTTCGAGGCATCAACATTTTTGGGCTAGAAGGAGGGCATGAACTATGAATGGCGAGTAAATCAAAATCATATACCATTCTGAGAGTAAATCTCCCTCCACCTCACCTCAGACCTCCTGTTTGCATTCTGAAACACCAATATCCAAACAAGAAGAAGAGGAATCAACCACCACTGCTCAATCCTATCATACTTCAGAACGATTAAGTCCTGAGTCTCCTGAAGTTCAGTCTCTCATCCAGAAACTTCAAGGCTTTTCCATATCACCTCAAAAATCTGAAGTATCTCAAGGCAGTGAGACTTCGCAATTCAATCTACCTCACCCTCTCACCAGACTTCAAAGTGGAAAACTCGGTATTGAACCTACTGAGTTGCCTTTACCGAAAAGGAAAAAGGATAAAAAACACTGAAGGATCTGACAGTGAGACCTTTTCTTCATCATCCTCCATCTCATCTTCTCCATTGTGAAGTCAAACATCCACTCCCCCATTACATATTGTTGTTTAGCAGGGATCACCAACTTCAACATCACAACATATTCAATCTTCAATACCAACTCCTCCCCAAACACCTGGAACTTCATCAGCAATTGTTGTTACTTCTAAGATGGCTTAGAATCCATGGAATAGTCCTTGTGTGGTCACTATGCCTGCACCATTACATCCATTACCTGATTATCCTGAGAAATGGCTACCAAAATTTAATCCAGATGCTGGAACATTAGCCGAAGAACATATTAACAATTTTAGGTTATCAGTTAATCTAAAAGGAGTGACAAAAGAATATGTTGTCGTTAGGATTTTCCCCTACACTTTACAAGGATCAGATGGGTCTTGGTATTTTTCCTTACCCTCTGGATCCATTACCAGATGGAACATGTTGTAGGAGCAGTTTCTCACTAAGTATGGTGATGATATATCTTTAGCGACACTAATTAATGATCTTTCAAATCTAAGGATTGAATCTAGAGAACCTATCAAGGATTTTAACTCCCGATTCAATAAACTCTTGAATAAAATCCCAACCGATTCCAAGTCAAGTGAGCAAATCTGAAGAGAGTGGTATATAACAGCCCTACCTTCAAATGTAGCCTTTTTTGTAGATAGGGCTGCAAAACCAACTTTAGCCGAAAACATGAAAGAAGCACTTGTTGTAGAGAAACGCATTATTGCTTTAGAAAAGAAAGTTGCTCTTAAAGATAGGAAATCCAAAATTTTTTCTTTTAAAGATGATTCAAAGAAGAAAACCCCTAAAGATCCATATGATATGGAGGGTCTACAAAAGGTCCTCAAAACAATGTCAAATGAAATGGTTGAAATCAAAAAACAAGTAGCAGAAACTTCAACAAAGAAACCATTTAGGAATTTTAAGAAACCATAGTCAAAACCACCAAATGTTATATCTAATTGAGACTCAGATCTTGAAGAGGAAGAAGAAGATGAAACAATTTCACCATCTGATGAACCCGAAGAAGAAGAGGTTGTCGAATGCCATGGAATGTGGGACTTCATATTACCTAACTCCGACAGAAAAAACAAACAAGAAGCTTTCCCTGTGACTGCCAGGAGTAAAGGTACCCCTGAACCTGTTCAGGCAATTTCAAAGGAAATGAGTGCAGGTACTACTACTACAAAGGAAAAGGTACCCACAAAGAAGTTGGCCTCAACATTACCTCAAAATAAACCATCATCTTCAAATATACCTTCAACATCTAAAACGTTGGTAGTATCAGATTCAATGGATTACAATATTATTGATGATATGAAGAAGTCAAAGGCAAACATTACCATGTTTGAACTTAGCAAACTAAAACATCAGCAGAAATTGCTTCTTAAGGAACTAAATGCAGTACCTTCTCTGCCTCTTCCTAGTGCTAAAGTTGCAAATGATTCAGGTCTACCACCTTCTGGTAGAATTGAAGCTACTGATATGATTTTATTCGGAGAAAGATCAAATTCCCATACTCCCCCTTTCCTCTTAACCTATGAGATCTATAATCGAAACCTACATAATTATTTGATTGACTCAGGGGCATCCTCTAATATAATGCCAGCTTCAGTTTGTTCCAAACTGAACATTGAACCCCAAAAGTCTGCAATTCATATTGTGCAGTTGGATAGAACCAAGGTCTAGGTTTTAGGGGAAATCAACTCTGTAACTATTAGGTTATCAGCTGCTCCACGAGTGGTTCAAAGAATTGATATCTTAATTCTCGATATACCTGAATTTTATGGTTTAATCTTGAGTAGGGATTGGTCTGAGAATCTCCATGGTTATATTTCTACCGATTGGTCCCATATGTGGCTACCCTATAAAGGAAAGCCAAATCAAATCAAAATCGATCGGGAGAAACATATGACCCATACTATCACTGAATTTGAATAGGAGAATCAACCAATAGCATTTAATAATAATATTTTGGGGAATTACTCTTCTGAATCATCTTTGGAAATTATACTGCCCAACCATCTCCTTTCTCAGTGAATAATTTCACATCCCAAATCGAAAATTTTTCACAAACCGATAGATCAAGATGTGTTAATATTGCTGAGAACACTGTAAATAAAATTCTTGATAATTCTTTATTTTGGTCACTATACTTTGATGGGTCTAAATCTAGTGAAGGTTCAGGAGCAGGGTGTATTTTAGTTAGCCCTGAGGGAGAAAAATCTATGTTTTCATGTAGGTTGGAATTCGAATGTACAAATAATATAGCTGAGTATGAGGCCTTAGTTCAAGGACTATATAAAGCTATTGGTATTAAAGTTCAATATTTGAAAGTATTTGGTGATTCAAAGATTGTCATAAAACAAGTTAGAAATACAATTCACTGTCTTGCTAGTCACCTCAAGCACTATCAGTCTTTGGTCCAGGAACTTATATCCCAATTTTTAGCATTCAATATTTCTCCTCTCTCGAGATCCTAGAATGCAGCAGCTGACTTGCTAGCCAATGTTGCTTCTAAACTCCTACCTTCCGAGGATTACAGCCCAGATAGATTTTCAGTAGAGTTAATTTCTAGACCATCAATTCCTGACAATATCACTAGTTGGCAAGTGTTCAATCACGATGAAGACATTTTAAATTTCTTGACTTCCAACAAGTCCTACGATGATCAAATCATTGATGAAAGCGATCATGACCTCCAAATGAAGGAAAAGCAGGAAGACAACTCAGTACCAAAACCAGTGGTTAAACTAGAGGATCTCTATGATATTAAAGACAGGTTTAAACTGGTAACCAATTCAAAGCTCCAAAGTTCCACTTTAATATTTGAGTTGATAAACCTAGGTACTGAGGAAAACCCTCAAAAAATAAATTTGGGATTAGGACTTTCTATGGAAGAAAGAACAACATTTAGTAGGTTATTAAGAAAAAGTAAACATGTCTTCGCTTGGAAATATGATGATTGAAAACATACGATACATCGATCATTCAGCATACCATTCCAATGCTTTCTGAACAAACGCCATTCCAACAGAAGTTGAGGAAAATTCATCCTAACTTAGAGAGTCAAATAAAATATGAACTCAATAAACTCTTGAAAGCTAAGATCATTTTTCCTATCTGGCATTCAAACTCAGTCTCCCATATGGTGCCCGTTAGAAAGAAAAATGGCGACATCAAGATTTGCATAGATTTCAGAAATCTTAATAAAGCAAGCCAGAAAGATAATTTCCCATTACCTACCATGGAGCAGATACTCTATTCAGTAGCACGTTATGAGTTAATGTCCTTTTCAGATGGTTTTTCAGGATATAACCAAATTTTGGTCCATCCTAATGACAGACTCAAAACTACCTTTAGAACAAAATTGGGAACTTATTCTTACCAAAAAATGCCTTTTGGACTTATCAAAGCAGGAGCTACATTCCAAAAAGAAATGGATATAACCTTAAAAGTATTGATCAATAAAACAGTAGTTGTCTATATAGATGATATTACTGTATTCTCCAAGAAAATATCTAATCATTTACATGGTTTAAATCGAATCTTTAAACGCTGCAGAAGGTATGGTATTTCACTCAATCCCAAAAAATCCTTCTTTGCTCTTAATCAAGGAAAGCTCTTGGGCTTCATTGTTTCCAAAGATGGTATTTATATTGATTCAGATAGAATTAAAGAGATTTCTGAAATTCCATTCCCTCATAACAAAAAATCCATGCAGTCATTTTTAGGTCAAATTAACTTTGTTAAAAGATTTGTTCCCGATTTTTCCAAGATTATTTTACCATTGCAAACCATGATTAAGGAAAATTCGGTGTTTAGGTGGGGATTTGCAGAAAAAGAAGCATTTGAATCTATCAAACAATCAATAATAAATGCCCTTTCTTTAAACACTCCTAATTTTTCAAATCATTCCATACTATATACTCTCGCGTCCACTTCATCTTATGCAGCAGTACTCACTTAGATTAATGATCACAACTTGGAAGCACCAATTTCATTTTATAGTTCAAATATTCAAGGTGCTGAACTTAATTATTCAGAAGTTGAAAAATAAGCCTTTTCTGTGTTCAAAGTTGTCAAACACTACAAACCCTTCCTTTTAAAAGCCCATAAAAAAGTTATAGTTCCTTTTTCAGTAGTAAGACAATTACTAATCCAAAGGGAAGTAGGAGAAAAAAGGCAAATTGGGTCACAGCATTACAAGAATATGACTTGGAAATTAAGCCAGCAAAAATTTTCAGAGGCCATGGCTTTTTTAAGTTATTGGAAGGAGCATCCAACATTCAAGAATCAGAAGATACAAAACACACTGAAGAAATCAATCAGATAAGTGTCAATGATCCTGAATCACTATATGCAGACTTGATCTTCTATTTAATAAATGGATATGAACCTCCTAAGATTTCCTATAAAATAAACGTGCCATTAGATTAAAAGAAAAAAGCTTCATAATTGTAGATGATGTACTTTTTAGGCGAAATTATGATTCAATTTTATTAAGATGCCCAGAAAAACCTGAAGTGCAAAAAGTTTTCCACGAGCTACATGATAGACCAGCAGGAGGACATTTTGGAGCTGATACAACAACCCACAAAATCATTCATGTTGGATATTATTGGCCCACCCTATTCAGAGATACTCACGAATACGTAAGGAAATGCTGAAGTTGTCAAATCTCCAGTGGAAGACAAAGAAAACTAGCTTTCGCTTTGCAACCAGTCAACATTGATCAACCTTTCGAGAAATGGGGATTGGATATCATTGGGGAAATAAATCCACAGTCATCCAAACAGCATAGGTATATCCTTACTGCTACTGATTACTTTACTAAGTGGGTTGAAGCAATTCCTTTAAAGACAACAAACTCTAATGTAATTATAGAGTTTATAGAGCAATTCATCATTACCAGGTTTTGTGTCCAAATGCTCTTGTTTTCGATAATGCATCTTATTTCTCTGGAAATTCTATGTTTTAGTTCACTATTAAAATAGGATTTAAATTGAAATATTCTGCAAATTACTATCCCCGAGGTAAATGGTTTAGCAGAATCTACCAATAAAAATCTAGTCAAAATTATTAAGTGAACTATTGAACAAAATCATAAAAATTGGCATAAATATTTGATATTTGCACTATGGGCTGATAGAATAACACATAAGGCTTCCATAGGTATTTCTCCATTTAATCTTGTATATGGGAAAGAAGCAGTTCTACCAACCAATCTATTACTTCCTTCTCTAGCCCTAGTATAGTTTATTGAAGAAAGCCCCCCATCTTCTATTCAACTAAGACATGATCAAATCTTAAAATTAGAAGAATAAAGAGAAAAGGCAAAATTATTCATGCAAAACATCAACAAATTATCAAGTCATCTTTTGATTCAACTTCATCCAGTTCAAAACTATTACAAGTTGGTGATCTAGTTCTGAAATGGGACAAAGCCCATGAAGATAAAGGAAAGCACACTAAGTTCCAGATAATGTGGCTTGGACCATTTCAAATCAACGAGAATATAGGCCATTCTACTTTCATATTGCGAGATCTATCAGGTAAGAGGGATTCTCTTCCTGTTAATGCCCTTATCTTGAAAAAATTCTACAATTAAGGAGGTAACCCCTTCTCCTTTTGTAAATATTCAATTTTCAGCAGAATTTGTGTTCATAGTTTTTAGGATTATTAGGAAATAAAGTTGTAAGATATCTCCCATTGGCCTTTGCTATATCGAAAAAGTTTCTCAAAAGAGGTAGTTTTGATATTTAATTTTAAAATAGAAACCTTAAACAAAAGGAAAATTTCTAGGAAATTAGGTATATTCAGATTCTGAGACCCCATTTCATTTTTGTGAAATCTTCTCGAGATTTAGAAGTACTGTAAATCATTTTAATGTTTTCAAATGGCCACAAAATGGTTATCAATATCAAAACAAAAACTAATTCAATCTTAGCATCTTCAAATCTTACCCTGTCATCCATGCTCTCTTAAGGAGAAAATTGTCCATCCCATTCATTAAAGTTTATGATTAATCAGAGTGTAATTCTAAAATATATTTGATATAAAAGATAAGGGGTCTTATTACAAGCCTGCTTACCATGATCATTGGGAAATAGTTCAACTGACATTACCAATACTACATACCATAATAGAGTAATGGCTTATAATCATAAGACAAGGGGTCTCATCACGAGCCAGCTTGTTCGGTTAGATTACAACCAGTGAATGGCATTGTCAGACAGTTGGTCACCAAACCAGGACAATGGCTTTTTATCTTACAAAAATAATAAAAAGAAAAGGAAATACAAAATATGAAAGCATATTTTTGGATTCATTCTTTTAATTATACTATGAAATGGATGGGATAATGGACAATAAAATGGTTAAAAGGTATCCCTGTCAAGACTACGAATGTTTGCTGGCAACAGAGGCTCTACCTATGACAAAGGAGTCATGAAAAAGCTAAGTTGGAAAGGTTATTTGTTTTATCACTATCAACCAATAAAGGCCAATTTAAAGCTTAGAATGTATTTAATTTTAACAAGAGAAGGGATTAGCAAAAATAGCTCTTATTAGATTCAGAATGTATGTATACCTAGTTATATTAGAATTTTCCTCTTTGATAAGATTTCTATATAAAGAAAGTCTAATTATTTCAACATTTCTCAGAGATAACTGTTTCTCCCGGCGAATCGCCAATTGTTGTGTTGTACAACAACCCCCCATTTCATAAAATTTTACCTTCAACTATAATATGAAATGGGTCCCTTTTAGATTTATGGATAAAATTGGTATCAACTCATCATTCCTCAAAAGGTCCAAAAGAAACAATACACTATAAACCTTTTGAATAAACATAAATCGGTCTTATAAAATAAATAAATAATTCTTTATTATTGTGATAAAGCGATCGCAAGATTACATATCGCAACAACAAAGGATGCATAAAAAAAAACACATTGGTTTGCCCCGATCTGACAAGTGAATAACTATCAGATATCAGGAAAGGTAAGCGAGTTTGACAAAAGGCCCTCTCACTTTTCTCCGATGCGATATCACTATCGATGATTGAGGAATATAACATACACACATTAAAGGCACCCTTTTAAAAACTCTCGATGCGAATAAGCTATATCGCCATTGGGGATCGGGGATTTTGCAATGGCGGAAATGTTACTACTCGAGCATTTCTCCGATTCCGATTGCAATAAAGCTAAGCACAATTTCAGAAAAGATTGAAAAGGCTTGAGTATATTATGCTAGATTATTATTAAAAGCCTTTCCATTCCCGATAGCAATTCACTTGTGATTAACCGCCACAAAATCAAAGCCACGCTTAAATGAATTATTTGGTGAATAAATGATATGATGGGCATTTAAATGATTGACATGATTAAGTGGCCAATTAATGGAGGAGTTATGCCAAAATCTCCTCAGAGATTGTATCCGCGGCAGTATTATTTTAATCCTTCATTATTCATTGATTGATATAACTCTTTCATACTTGGCTCGCACTACCTATTCTTTGTATTACATTCATTTTATCTCCTGCGCAGAGCTCCTATGAAGCAACAAATTTAGGCCAAATGGGGAAGAAATCCAAAAGATTTGCAGTAGCTTCAGCTCCCGCAATGATAGGACAATCTACCGTTGATCTAGGACCAAGTAAAAAAGGATTGATTTTAGACACTACCTGTCTTGGCCTGGGCAACACTAGCTGGCAAAGCATCTATAATCTAGTTGAAGTTGAAGAACCTGAAATAATATCAGTACAAGCTACAGTAGGTTCAACCCAAAAGTCAAAGGCTACCCTAAAGGATTTAGCCGACTCCTACCTACACCGAATAGCGACTCGAGAGAAAATTCTTCCATATACAAATGTAGTGAGGTGAGTAGTTGAGGAAATCCCTATTACAAATAGAACATTCTGCACAATCGATGGGAGAGTATTCGGTTCGTTTCAATCTAATGATTTGAGACAAATGTATCATTTTGCCTGAACCACAGAAGAAGTATAACAAAGCATTTCTGGAGAAGTTCAGAGATGAAAATGAAACTAAATCAGCACCTGTTCGGGAATGGAGATAGAACCCTGCAAGACACAAGCATGAATCCTCGGGTAAGTACTCTCTCAATTCATTATGTTCTCCTTATTGTTACGTTGGGGCGATGATGTGTAGGATTTGGGGATTACATGATTCCTCAAGATTTTCAATAGAGATGGTTCCTTTAATGGAAGCAGCAATCAATAGCGAGATAATGGATTGGGGATATATATTATCTGATAAGTTAGCCATTGCTATTCTTGAGTTTAGAAATAAAACTTGCATTACCAATAGGTCTATTCCTCCATTTTATTATAGTGCCTACATTTTAGATACTATTTGTTTCAACTCCGAATTTCCTATGTTGGGGTGGAGATGGACTCCACAAGACCCGATGTCGATTCACATTTATCACCAGAAGTTGTGGAAAGCCCATTCTAAAGACCACCTGTGTCAAGTTTGTAATGGTTTTATGTTGCCCATTTACTATGCCATTTTTGACAAGCCTGCTCCCAATATTTCCTCACAAGCAGATATTGACCTAACCATTCTAGGAAATTGGTTCGGAGAGGATAAATTCACATACATAAGAGTTCTCAGCAGCCTTGCTAGGCCTCATGTCCTTCCCTTGTACATACCCGACAAGCTATTGGCTAGAGAAATAGCCTATCAGATTACGTCCGCAGGAGCAACCAAGACTCTGAGGAATTCAAAGAAGCAAGTTTGGCCTCCCTTTCCTCTAAGGTGTGGTGTTTACACTCTGCATGACTATAAGCATGCAAAGAAGGAAGCAGAAAAGATAAATATGCTGAATCTTGCCACCATTCCTAATAGGAGATTTGACCCAAGGAAAATCGCCTATAATGTACTTGAACAGGAAAAACTCACAAAGTTTGAACATAAAGAAGACGCGTGTGATGACTTATTTTCTTCGGCAGAGTCATTATTTTAGGTCCAAACACTAGCTAAAATGAGATATAACGAAGAAGGGTTAGTGGAATTCAAAAAACTCAGAGAGCAGAGGTTGAAAACTCTGCCTTTGGATTTACTAGCTACTACCCCGACGACACAATCAAGCGACCCTGAACAACAACTCATCGACGAACCTCCTGCTACATAAAAAATTATTGAGGAAGTCCTGAGGAAAGAACAGGAGGAAGCGCGAAGGAAAGAGCAGGAGAAAATACAGGAGGAAGAACAGAAAAAGGAGCAGGATAAGGGCAATGAGGATGTGAATGTGGATACCCAGATCGATCCGAAATTGCTCCAAGAATAGCAGCAATTCAACTCCATCATAAGCAATCTGGAAAGTTCAAAAGGTGCTGCTACACCCAAAGCAATAGACACACAGGATACAGCGTCAAAAAAAGTTCCAAGTGAAGGAACCAGCGGCCTACCCCCTAGTACAAACTTAGAAATAATTCCAAAATATCCCTCGGATCAAATAATTTTGCACGTGGAGGATATACATCCATTAGATGTCTTTTACAACCAAAAACATAGGGACGTAGTAAAGCGATAGTGGAAAAGGAGAAGGCTTGATCAACCTTCCATGTTCCCAAAGCAAACAGAGACAGCCAACATAGTTTGGAAAGAGGATTTTGATCCTTCCGATGACCTAAAGAAGCTTTCCCAGTATTCTGGAGCCTATTCGGTGGCCACCATGGACAAGGCATCGGAAGTGAGTAATTTACTAAAAGGAAAATACCAGGCAATTAATTTGTTGCAAACACAGCTGTCGGAGGTGCAACAGAAAGTTGAACAATTAGAACAACAATTGTCAACATAGCAACAATTAAATAATCAACTGAATAAGTAGCTACTTGAAGAAAAACAGAGAGTAGATTCAAGCGTGATTCAAAAGCAGAAAGAATTATCAGAAGCATTGGCAAAATTGAAGACGATGAATGAACTAATGGCGAAAACAAAAGATGAGCAAATTGCTCAACTATCTCTACAAATAGAGAAGTTCAAGAGTCTTCCACAACCTGCCGATTTTAGAACAGAAGCGCTATAGATTAATAAAGCATTGGTGACAGAAATAAGACTATTGTGTCATAATATTTCTCAAGTTGAGCCCCTTTGTGATATAACAGCATCAATAATCAATAAATCAGTTGATGCTAAACAGGATTTAGAGCAGGCCGATGAGACCTTAACAAATTTTCTTACTTGGCAAGACACCAGTGAGGGACAGGCAACACATTTGCCCAAAATCCTAGAATCACATAAGGAAATCGTATTCTTGGAATGGCAGTCCCAGTTGATGAAGGCAAAGAGAAAAGTTTCTAGATGAAAATTATGCACAAATAACTTGATTGAATTAATCAATAACGCTCTCTATTTATCTAATATGATTTCACAATGTACACTAGGTAAATTGCTATCGGCTAAAACATTGGAGCAATCATGTAATCAGGAGCTAGAAAAGAATGGAAGGTTAATTGCAGGTATTCAAAGTTTAACTTGGGACACCTATTGGTTGTTCCTAGTAAAACCATACAGCCAGAGAGTCGCCCTCAAGTGTTTAACAGATTCAATCGGTTGTATCATTTCCGATATACACGATGCCACATACTCGGCTCAGCTCCATTCTCATCTCAGCCGCCCCCAGAAGCGGAACCGATGCTAGCGATATGCCAACTCAGATCAAAGGGAAAACAACCAGAATGATGAATCATGCTGCCGACTACCAACAAACTTGCTGTGGAGAAGATATTCAAGATCCATTTGTACCAATTAAATAGCATTTTATTTTTGTAATTAGTTAATTTAATTAAGTATTTATAGACCCTTTCATGCATTTATAAAGGGTCCTCAGTTTTTGTATAAGACTCAAACCTAGAAGTTACACTACTGTACTTCCGGTATATCTTTTACAAAGACTGGGTCAATTATTCCAATTTTTGACAATGAAGCTTTTATGTGGATGTGCACTATTGCCTTTATATGAAAGTATCTCTGAATTGAAAGAAGGAATTCGAATTGAGATTGATATTGGGAATGATTTGCAGCACATATGGTACTACTATCTATGATCTGAATTCATTCTTTTTATGTGAATTGTTATTTGATTACTCTTGCTTTTATTGAATATATGTATGTGTTTCAATAGCATTCTTTATATTTTTCACTATTGGATGTTTAAAGGATGTTTTTGTTTTAGTCATACATGTATCAGTAATATATAAAAGATAAGCGTAACAATGTTTTATTAATTACTTTGTTCAACTATTTGATCAAAGCAATTATTATATGAATGAATGTTTTTGTTTATCAAATAGAGTCATCTATATGCTTATTTGTGAACATAGATTATCAAACGTTGCACTTAAGAATAGAAATTTCCCGGTATGGAATAACTATTCGTATTTTCACTTTTTAGATTAAGTCATTCACCCATTACCACTTATTAGAAAACCAATCACTCATCCATCCCCTTTTTATTCATCATTGGGAAACTGGTCCCATTATCTCTAGTCGGAGTCACCATACCAAACGTAAAAGGAGTTGCATTAAGGTCCAGACTGGGTGGTTTTCCCTAGTGTTGTTGCAACGATTTTCTAGGCATCAACATTTTTGGCGCTAGAAGGAGGGCATGAACTATGAATGGCGAGTAAATCAAAATCTATTGACCATTCTTAGAGTAAATCTCCCTCCACCTCACCTTGGACCTCCCGTTTGCATTCTGAAACACCAGTGTCCAAACGAGAAGAAAAGGAATCAACTACCACTACTCAATCCCATCATACTTCAGAATGATTAAGTCCTAAGTCTCTTGAAGTTCAGTCTCTCATCCAGAAAATTCAAGGCTTTTCCATATCACCTCAGAAATCTTAAGTATCTCAAGGCAGTGAGACTTCGCAATTCAATCTACCTCACCCTCTCACCAGACTTCAAAGTGGAAAACTCGGTATTGAACCTACTGATTTGCCTTTACCGAAAAGGAAAAAGTCTAAATAGAACACTGAAGAATCTGATAGTAAGACCTTTTCTTCATTATCCTCCATCTCATCTTCTCCAGTGCGAAGTCAAACATCCACTCCCCCATTACATATTGTTGTTCAACAGGGATCACCAACTTCAACATCACAACCTATTCAATCTTCAATACCAACTACTCCCCAAACACCTGGAACTTCATCGACAATTGTTGTTACTTCTAAGATGGCTCAGAATCCATGGAATAGTCCAAGTGCAGTCACTATGCCTGCACCATTACATCCATTACCTAATTATCCTGAGAAATGGTTACCAAAATTCAATCCAGATGCTGGAACATTAGTCGAAGAACATATTAAATTTTTTATGTTATTAGTTAATCTAAAAGGAGTAACATAAGAAGATGTTGTCGTTAGGCTTTTCCCCTACACTTTACAAGGATCAGCTGGCTCTTGGTATTTTTCCTTACCCTCTAGATCCATTACTAGCTGGAATATCTTTCAGGAGAAATTTCTCATTAAGTATGGCGATGATAGATCTTTAACGACACTAATTAATGATCTTTCAAATCTAAGGATTGAATCTAGAGAACCTATCAAGGAGTTTAACTCCCGATTCAATAAACTCTTGAATAAAATATCGACCGATTCCAAGCCAATTGAGAAAATCAGAAGTGAGTGGTATATAACAACCCTACCTTCAAATATAGCCATTTTTGTAGATAGGGCTGCAAAACCAACTTTAGCCGAAAACATGAAAGAAGCACTTGCTGTAGAGAAACGCATTACTGCTTTAGAAAATAAAGCTGCTCTTGAAGATAGGAAATCCAAAAAAGTTTCTTTTAAAGATGATTCAAATAAGAAAACACCTAAAGATCCATATGATATGGAGGGTCTACAAAAGATCCTCAAAACAATGTCAAATGAAATGGTTGAAATAAAAAAACAAGTAGCATAAACTTCAAAAAATAAACCATTTAGGAATTTTAAGAAACCTGAGTCAAAACCACCAAATGTTTTATCTAATGCAGACTCAGATCCTGAAGAGGAAGAAGAAGATGAAACAATTTCACCATTCAATGAACCTGAAGAAGAAGAGGTTGTCAAATGCCATGGAATGTGGGACTTCATATTACCTAACTCCGACACAGAAAATGAACAAGAAGCTTTCCCTGTGACTACCAGGAGTAAAGGTACCCCTGAACCTGTTCAGGCAATTTCAAAGAAAAGGAGTGCAGGTACTACTACTACAAAGGAAAAGGTACCTAGAAAGAAGTCAGCCACAACATTACCTCAAAATCAACCATCATCCTCAAATATACCTTCAACATCTAAAATGTTGGTAGTATCAGATTCAATGGATTATAATATTATTGATGATATGAAGAAGACAAAGGCAAACATTACCATGTTTGAACTTAGCAAATTAAAACATTAGCAGAAATTGCTTCTTAAGGAACTAAATGCAATACCTTCTTTGCCTCTTCCTAGTGCTAAAGCTGCAATTGATTTAGGTCAACCACCTTCTGGTAGAATTGAAGCTACTGATACAATTTTAATCGGAGACAGATCAAATTCCCATACTCCCCCTTTCCTATTAACCTACGAGATCTATAATTGTAACCTACACAACTTTTTGATTGACTCAAGGGCATCCTCTAATATAATGCCAGCTTTAGTTTGTTCCAAACTGAACATTGAAACCCAAAATTCTGCAATTCATATTGTGCAGTTGGATAGAAGTAAGGTCCAGGTTTTAGGGGAAATCAACTTTGTAACTGTCAGGTTATCAACTGATCCACAAGTGGTTCAAAGAATTGATATCTTAATTGCCGATATACCTGAATTTTATGGTTTAATCTTGAGTAGGGATTGCTTTGAGAAACCCCATGGTTATATTTCTACCGATTGGTCCCATATGTGGCTTCCCTAGAAAGGAAAGCCAAATCAAATCAAAATCGATCGGGAGAAACATATGACCCATACTGTCACTGAATTTGAATAGGAGAATCAACCAATAGCATTTAACAATAATATTTTGGGGAATTACTCTTCCGAATCATTCTTTGGCAATTATACTGCCCAACCATCTCCTTTCTCAGTGAATAATTTCACAT
>APFE031403070.1:0-21832 GCA_000404065.3 Pinus taeda
TAAAACCCTAAAACCTTTAGGTGCTCGACCCTATAGGACCTTAGGTGCTCGACTGTTAAGGAGAGGGAGAGGAGAGGGAGAGGAGGGAAAGATGTTCAAACCTCCGCCTCCTCTCCTCTCCTCTCCTTATCAGTCGAGCAACTCAAGTTCCTCTCCTTATCAGTCGAGCAAACTCAAGTTCCTCTCCTTATCCAGTCGAGCCCCTCACCATCGGAATAGTGAGTGACACCTAAATAATATAGGGCCCTCCGGTCCTGAAAATGGCAAAATAGGAGCTAAAAGTTCAAAAACCTCCGCCGCTGATACACCATCAAGAATCAACATAGGTAGGTGAGAGGGAACGACCCGGGCGGGGAGCTGTCAAGGTCTGTTAGGTTCTTTCATATAAACAAAGGTAGGTGAGAGGGGGCCCAGTTCTATAAGTCACGTAGTCGCTTGTCCGCTTATTAATCGGGCAAGGTAGGAAAATGGGAAGATTGAGGTTCTGGGGTTCTGGGAGAGGATTCAAGCTAGTGGTCTTTATCTCCTTCCTAGGAATAGGGCTCACAGTATGATATGTGATAGTCGTGCTCAAGGTAGCAGTAGAGAGTATAGTTGTGCTCCAGGTAGATGTCGATGTGGAGGTCAAGGTCGAGGTCAAGGTGAACATAGCCGGCCGGCTGAGGGTTCAAGGCCGGTGTAGTAGAAGGTAATATACTGAGATTCAGCTTATGGGTCAATATATGAGTTAGAAAAGACCGATTAGAGGTCGTCGCCGTCACCTGCCTTCCACTTGGGGTCCAGTCATGATATTGGTTACCATGAGGGTGAGGTTATTTGAGCTCATCACCTAACCGACCCGCCAGCCTCCCTATATTTATTCCCTCAAAGGCATCCCACTTTTTGTTCTGCAGGCGCCCTGTTCTTTTATGTCCTTTGCTGGTCGGGCGACCCTATTGCTTGGAATGGCGTGACATAATTCTCTGGCTCATTCCTCTAAGGCTATCCGGTTCCTGGTCTGCAATGCGGTTAGCAATCGGGAATGACGAGCTATCGAGTTGAGGCCCGTTCAGATCGGACAGAAGAAAGAAGCAAAGGGGTCAAAATAGAATAGAGGGGCGAGGTACGGAGTCGTGACTCTTAGAGGTAGGAGGGCGAGGGAAGAGGGACTATATGATTCGGTGAGGAGATCCAATCTCGTCAGACTCGTCAGAACGGATAAGGGATGATCCATTGACTTATGAGTGAGATGGATTATTGGGTCACTTACCTTCAGGGCATATATTATTTGACGTTGGCCCTTCGATTGATAGGAATGCGATTGAGGGAATCAAATATGGGTGCTGCTGGTCATTATTTATATATGTAAATACGGTACGGTAAAGCAACTCGTTTATTAGGCCCTATATCCTTTTTATTAGCTCCTGCCAGCGTTTCGTTTTGGTGGATCAAACCATAGCCAGCCCCAAGCTATCCATTATGCGTTGAGTTGGGGTGACCAGAGCCCGTACCCATTATGCGATTGCTGGATGGCATGGCTGGCTGGCTGGATCGGAAAGAGAGTGGGGGATAACATGACACAAAGCTTGCTAGCTCGCTGGTGCTGGCCATACGGAAGATATTGCCTTTTCTTGCAGTTTGCTTGAGTCAAATCGATGATTTCATGCATTTCAGTTCCTTCCATCCATCCATCCAATCTAAGGGGTCTGGTATTGACTAAATGCAAGCAGTTCCAACGATCCAACGACAGACAGGTGGTTCCTTTTCTGCCTGTGCCACCCACTCACTTCCTGTCCAAAAGTAGGCTTCAAAAAGTGAAATCAGAATGGTCTAAGCGCCTACCCCCTCCCTCTTATCTATCTATTCAGGCATGAGTGTGACAAAGGGGATCCAACGGTTGTTCCTGTGCAACCCATTTGCATTCATTGTGCAGGCTAGGCTTATCAAGTCAATAGCAAAGTGACAAGTGTATAGCCTGTCCAATGACTAAGTTCAGGTAATTGAGCCTATATATAAAGGGTGGTTAAGACGACAGGACGACAGGTGAGCAGCAGGTCGCGCACACACATTCATCAAGTAGGCTGATCAAGGGATCTGAATGGTGGTCTAAGTGCTAACTAACCCACTCCACCAAGATTCCTTCCTCAAGCAAGTGTTTTTGTTGTTGAACGCCCGTGCAATGCTCAAAGTTCAGGCCTGTGAGGTGAACCGGTATTGAAAGGATTGGTTGCACGCAGTAGGTCACATAAAGATTTCTTCATCGTGTAGGCTTTCAAAAGGGAATACAACCGGTTTGCCGACCCAAGCACTAACAACATATAATAAGGCAGTGTCAAATTGACAGATGACCACTCTTACTTTGCAAAATTGTTGAGCCACTGCTATGCATTACCCACCTATTGTTACCCGTCTCCCCCTGCCTATCATGATGGGTCAGTCTCATACCCGTACCCCTTCCTTCTATTATTCGATGGTGTGTTATTCAGCTCTTGATTCGGTCTCAATAACTTAAGCCATAGCTAATGCACGCTTAGAAGGGAAGGTAAGTAAGAAGGAAAGAAGGTGGGCAGGTTGTGATCACTGAAACTCAGCAGGATCCACTAGCCAGCAAGCGAGATAACGACCAGATAGCAAGACCAAGCTAGTGATGCCAGCCAGAATGAATGGGATTGATAATTGATGTGATATGAATGAATTGATTCCATTGATTAAGCCCCAGCTGGTGAGCTCATTCATACCAGCCATCTGCCATGAAAGCCAGCTAGAAAGCGGTATAACCTATTCTTGGAGCTAGCCTCCTTTATTATTGGATTTTGGCATATGGAAGCAATCTTTCTTATTAGTGCAACCCACCCTTAGAGTATAAAGTGGTTACTATCGATGGGACCAGACCAGTAGCGAGCGAACCATCCAACATAGTCACCCGACATAGCCTTACCACGTAGCCTAGCATAGAAAGACAGAAAGAAGGTCATTGCTGATGGCTAATAGTAGATCCAGGTAGGTTTCAGGTGTTTATACAAGTGTAGATGCCGGTACCAAATATAGGTGTCCCTGCATTATCAGTACTCGCTGGTGATGATTCTTTTCCGGTACTCGCTGGAGGCCATCCCAGTATATGCCAGGTAACTTGATCCAGGTATCAATACAAGTGTTTATGCTTTAAATGCTTAGCTTTATTTCTTTATACTTGAAGATAGAACTATTCCCATTGAGCAAGGGCTATTATATAATATCCCCAGTACAATCTGATAAAATGACCCATCTTACGGGAGAGGCATCGATCAAGTGAATCAATTTCTTTTATTCTATCAACTGATGAGTCTTACGAGAAGAGCGTTACCACCAACCACTTCAACATATTCCAAAATAGGCGTTATCACCGGCACAGGCAACTTCTACACAAAGAGGACATTGATTTAGGCCATTCAATCCGCATTCAATCCGCCCTATTCCGTTCGCCCTCATTATTATCATCGCTACCGCTTGGGAATGAGCACCAGTTGGAAATGATTGCTACCGCTTGCCTTATGTGGAAGGAAAGGAGGAGCGCTGTCGAAATAGCCCTATTTAAGAAAGATGAGCCTGGTTCCAATAGCCCTTTCAAATAGACCTGGTGAAAAAAGACCTGGAGAAAGAGTAACCCTTCCTTATGAGGAGCCTGGTTCGTCATCTGACTCAATCAAAACAAGGTGTCATTGAGCCAAAACATAAAATGAGAATAAATCAAATGATGTATGTGCATGGTCTTGACTCTACAGTTATAGCAGCGGCTGCTCCGGTAGTAGGCACCCGCTGGGCCTTTGTAGAGGTTTTGGAACTCGAACTAGATCCAACTCCACTTAGTTAATGGCCAGGACGTAGAGATGCTGGTATTGAATGTGAAAACGTCTGGTTGGACAATTCAATTGAAACACGTCTCCATGCAAGTCCAAGTTAGCGGACGAGTGAAACGTCTCGATGGCACCATCATATGTGAAAACTAGGGAGAATATAAGTGACTCTTAGGCTTAGGAAGAAGACCAGGTGAATTCAAGTGTCAACGTGTCTACAAGTGTATTCTCTTAGCCCCGCTCTGGCATCGGCACTACCTGGTGGCCTTAGTAGTGGATCTCGACAGCATCGACTAGCCCGAACTCATATGGCCTATGGGCAACAAGTTCAATCAACGTCTCCATGGCGTTAGACCTGGCCCCATAGTAGATATGCAATTCTAACGTAAATATGCCAGTATCACCGTATAAACCTAGTATATAAACAAGTAGAGATGGCCATATCAATCATATAGTATAATGAAAATAGATGGACACATTGAATTATGAGTCTTTGTGTTCATGGCCAGGACATAGAGATGCTGAGATATATACTATGTGAAAATGTAGATATGCTAAGGCCGAGGATCCAGATAGAAGGCTGAAGATCCTGTGTGGCTCCAGACCGTTTACAGAGCCGGGGTCAACCTAAGATGCCGTGGACCCCAGGCGTTCAACAAGGCGGGACGTCACTGCGTGTCTGGGCCATCAGGCTAAGGCTGGACCTGGATCTTTTTGATTGAAGAACCGTCTTGCTAAGGCAGGCCTGGAGACTTCATTCACTCTTTAGTAAGAGCTTAAAGGATTGGGATAACTTCACTGCGATTGGGAGCTTGAACTGAACTGCTTAGCAAACTGTGTAGTTATAGGGTAGGCTCTTTACTTTATTTCTGCAGAATAGTACAACTTAGCCTTATAGGCGATTCCATTGTGACTCAAGATCCCTTTGTACTCTTAGCTGTTCTTTCCTTCCATTCCAGATTCATTCAGACACATAAATCCTTCTTCCTCAGTAGTTATACAAATCAATTATTTACTTAGCGAACTATTGTATTGAAGTGTTTCTTCCTTCTGTCTGTGTTCGGGTTAAAGACAGAACCTTCTTCCTCTGTCTTCCAGTCAAAGACAATGTCTCTCATTCATTCATACACACTTCCTTAAGTCGTTTGAGATGAGATACTTTCTCTATGGCTTTAGTCACTTACTCTATGGCTCTATGGCCCGAAATAAAATATCATATAGCAAGCACACCGGATCTATGAACCAACTACTGAACCAACCGGATAATCTACTGGTTTTTCAACTGGATCAACGGAGCCCGCTGGTAGAAGGTATGCTTAATCTAGACCTTGAACTGCTCGTCCTGGACTTGGATCTGCCTTTGCCTCTGCTCCTGTCTTTGCTTCTCTCCTACGACTGGCTTTGGCGAAGCTACTTCCGATGCGACTATTGTTGGATATGGGTCTGGATATGGAACTATCCGAAGGTCAGCTATAGGGTATGGGTATTTATCTTAAGCTGCTGGACCTGGAAGGTATCCTGGTCAAGATGGTGGTGCTGCTTCTGGTTCTCGAGATGGAAAGGATGCTTATAGGGTGGTCCTTCAACCGGCTCTACGCCTGGGACTGGATCTTACTCATGAAGGTAAGCATCTCGATCTCGATCTGTATATGCAATAAGCTATGCTCCTACCTACCTTTCCCTTGTCCCTGCCTTTGTCTCTATCTACGCTTCTAGGTATGTTACTGATGCTGGAGGATCTACGTATGGAACTGAGCGAAGGGAAGAAGCTACTGTATATGGATCTCACTCATGAAGGTCCGTAACTGGCTCTCCATCTCTATAATCTAATAGGGCTGGGTATCGATCTGTAACTGGAAGGAATGCTGCGGGCTCTAAGCGAAGGGATGTTGCTGCTGGGTCTACTGATCTACTTATGGCGCTGGTGCATAAACTGACTCTGTTCCCAGTGCATCTATATCTGCCTCTCCTCCCTCCTTTGCTGTGGTGCTGAGCTACATGGGCCTAGAGCTATATTAGCGAATCCTCAGTCACTTTCATGTCTAATGGACCAGACATAGAACCCATAGAACCATAGTGCATCGTACTGATAATCTGATACCGAAGAAGGGCGCTGCTACGGAGGAAGAAGGGCGCTACGGATAAGAAATCTGTCTGAAGCGAATGAATCATCCGTAAGCTTTATATTCTCCCTATAGAGACCACATAGAAAGTGAAGTGAATCATCTATGAGCATACGATAAGCTTAGACACCTTTTCATAGGTAGCTGCATAGGTCCGGACCCACTAAGTCATGGATCAATCCATCTAGCTTACAGGAATGCCAAGGACGAAGGATCCGACAAGAAGCGTGTCCATCATCATCATGCCCGAACCCAAAGCTAGAGAGGCCAAGAAGGAACCAGAATCTCCCCCAACCTAACCACCGTGCTGGCCCGACGAGTGGATAAGCGTTCAGCCCTCCCGAAAGTCCGGCCTCCCATCCACCAGCCAAAACCCAAGCAGCGCCAATGCCACTATCTAGAAACTATAAGTAACCGTCCAAAGAGCACCCATGCCACTCCCGGTGAGTCGATCCCCTCCAGCAATACCCGAGATCGTCAGTGTGGTTTGGGCATTACATTGGGCAGCCAGCTAGGTCATTGATTCAAATACAGCTAGCATACGGCTCGGGCTAATGACGTGGCGATAGGAGTGAACATCATCATGCGAATGGGAAGCTTTTTCACTTCTTTTATCCGATCTCATATAGCATCGTATATATCGTAGAGCGTACACATGTATCAATCACACACCCCACCATCCGTCATCAGTCATTCCGTCTCAATCATCGCTGTCAGAATCATGTGCTACTGGGTTGCCGGCCCTGGAAAGAATCCTGTACGAGATGATGTTGTTTCCACCTTGGATGCTACTAGTTATTGATCTCACTCTTGAACTACTGCCACAGGTGATGCTTCAACTGAAACGAATGCAGGCTCTTAAACTGGCTAAGGAGCTAATGGAGGTGCCTCTGCTTATGCTTGCTTCCGTTACTGGCTTTGATGCAATAACTGGAATTGGCTTTGAAACGGGTGCTACTTCAACTGCTGGTGGTGCTACCGGTGGTGGATCAATGGGCTCTACCTTCGCTGATGGGTAAACTCAATCTGCATCTACTATAGATGCTCAAAGCGAGGATGCTTACTAAGGAGATGGGACTAATGAGGATGCTGGTCCTGGCATTGGATCGGGATGGGTAGGGCGCTTCCTCGAATGGATGTACGGCTGCGCCTTCCAAAGGGAATCACTAGCGAACACTAGCGAACCACCAGCGAAAACCAACCCCAGCGAATAGGCCTTTCCTTCTCTTTCGGAAAGAATTCCCTCAAGCTTTCTTTGGGTACAGACGTGAAAAATGCCTGGTCCACCTAAGTGGGGACTGTACGCTGAGCCATACCAGTTCATGAAAAAGCTAAGCCTGTTACCTCATAAGCTTGCCCAGCCTTATACCTTAGCAGCGATCTAAGCCTACTACCGTAGCTAGCTTGGTGTTGATAGCTTTATCAGTAGTAGTGCTTAGCCCTAGCCCTTGTGTATCGATGTGCTAGTTGCTCTGTGTATATTTTTTTGAGTGTAGCTTGATCTCTGTATCTTGCCCACCCCTGCTGGCTATGCCTGTGCTCTAGCTGCTTTCACTCGGGCAACTTCAATTTCTAATGCAACTTTCACTCCTGCCCTTGCCCGCTCACATCCTTTCAACCAACCTACGGGACAACCAACCATAGCTTTTCATTGATAGATTAGCCGCTCAGTCTAGCGAGGCTCGCCCATAGTACTTTGCAGGCCGATTAGCCCTCGCCCCGCTACTAACCCATGATTAAGAGCGCCTCATCCAATGAAATGAACCCTTGTCCTATCAGAATAGATCCTTGTCCTATCAGAGGAGATAAGGTCACATCCGCAACCCTGCCCTACCTATCCCGGATTCGTTAAGTCATGGTAATAAGTTGACCCGAAATCCCCGGCTCGACCAATACTTTTCTTGATTGCTTGCACCTCAATCGGGAAGCTCGACCATAGCCTATAGGTACTTGCCCGAGCGTAGCGTAGCGTAGTTCATTGTCAGTGCAGCCACTTACCCGAGAATCTTACCCGCTTACCCGAGACGATAATCTTACCCGAGCCCGAGAATAGCATTGAAGATATTCATTGTCACAGCGTACAAGATATGAATCATCAACGTAGAAGATGTTAATAAGAAACTCACGGGACCAAACCCATAGGCCTAACTAGATTGTTATCAAGGAAACTACAGGCAGGCGATAGTCAGCTTTCAACACGCTATCTCTATAACTATGAGAGTTCGAACATCACTATTAGTGTATATAACTATGATGTGTTAATTAGGTTCATACTGTGTTATATTAAACATGCTTGATTAGCTGTAAGTACAGGTGTAATCATTGAGCTGCGTTTTCTGCATAACATCTTATAGCTTCTATTACACTTAGTTGGAACAAGAAGCTCGTATTATATACTAGTAACTCTTATTACGCCATACCATGGATTTAGTTCACATGTTATAAGCATTCAATCTACTAGTCTCTCTAAAAGGAAACCCATATCCTAGTGCTCTTTATTAAGATACTTCATCATATCAAATACTCTTGTTCCATACTCATCAAACAACCTGGAAGACTTATGGAACTATATCAGGTTCATGAAAGCATAGTGATTACGACATAGAGCTAGAACACTCGAATCAGATTAGATATGTGATATAACTAGCCAATAACAGAGCTCGGATTGGATAGAGATGGTGGTAAAGCCATGTAATGATTACGTATCGTATTGACCTAATATATGATGCAGAGTGAATAGACATTACTTGTAGAGAACAGGCAATACTCACAACATAACAACAAGTTTGGTTACTCCTCTTCTACATGCATTGTTTCCATAATAGTTACAGCTTAGTATAAATGTGAGTTCATTGGTTCGATCTGCTTGGGTACTGTGATTACGGAAAGAGCTCATACTCTTCTCATAGAGACTTCTATTCCCATAGCTATTAAGTGTTGTGCTAATTAAGAGCAGCTTATAGATAGTCATGTAATTAGAATGAATGAAAGCAGTCATATTTGATAAGTGTGATGTGTAATGTTATAGATGGTAATCATACTATAACTAAGGAGACTAGAATCCTAAGTATTAACATGATAACCACTAGTATTGAGCTTCCTATTAGGTCTATTAGTAACCAGTATGTACATAATATATGGGAATACAAGACCTTTCTTATATGTAAAACAGATACAACAAGCTTATCATAGCTGTGATAAAGTGGACCATAGTGCGATAGGACTGGGTTGGGCCGAGCCCTGTAGACGTAGGTAGATTGGTCAATGACTCTTGTTGGCCCGGTGTGCGTTCCAGGCTCAAGCTAACAACAAGATGGCAAGTCTCTTTAACAGATGGTACAGGGAAGCAATAAGTGTGACGGGCAGAAGAAACCGTAAGTTAACCTCTTCCTTCTCTCGGCTACTGGCCTTCGGGAAAGCTTGGCATTCGTTGTTCTCACTTCACTCCAGTCAATCAAGCCCAATCAACTTTACCTAACTAACTCACTAACTAAGTACAAAGGAAGGGATATGGGCTGGCTTGCTACACAAAAGTGAGGCTTGCTTGTTATAAAGAGTGGATTATTCTCCGTCAAAATTTCCCCTAATTGTCACTGCGACGGACCCTTTGTCGCTGCGACGTGAACTCCGAAAAATAGGGATACTAGCAAGGAACGGTTTCATGTAAGTTTGTGCTCCGAGTTCCTCCGATGGATTGATAGGGGCAAGCAACTGTGACGGGCTATCTTCCCCTCTTCTGATCGAAGGACTGGATCCTTCTTGTGATGGATGGGATTGACCCGATTGATCAAAATGATGGGTTAGATCGAAGGTAGAGGTGAAGATTGGGTTGGAATGATCCCACCATGTTGCTTGTTGATCGAAGAGGCAAGGGAAGATATTAGTTGCTGGATCAATAGAGGGAAAGGGGTATATCCCGATTGCGCACCCCTCCCCTAATCAGCTATTCAGTTTGATAGTGAGCTAATCAGCTGGTCAATAGTGACTAATCCAGTAGTGAAAATCCTTGCTCTCCTAACGTCAAGAAAGCCCCTACCGGTCCTTGTTGCCAAGCCGGGGTAGTAAGCCCCTAGTGAGTGGATGAGGAACCAACCCTAGTCATGATATTTCATCCTAGTGCTTTAAGTCCAAGGACCCTGAACCTTGCGATATTGTTTCTTATGCTTTCCATGACCCCTAGTGGATCGTTCATTCTTTGAAGCCCCCCCACCCAATAAGTAACTTAATCAATCGCTTGAAAGACAAGACCTTATCGCCGGTACCACACCCTCACCCATGCCTGGCCATCACCGCACACACCTGCCTCACCCATACTCATTATCACTATAGCAGCTTTTAGTGATCGCTATCGCGCCCCTTTAACCTGTGCCAGAATCAATAAGAATCTGGGGCCCCTCCCCCTAGGTTCCGCAATAGAGAATAATCTGGTGAGGTGAGTTAGGTGAGTCAGTCAGTAAGGGTTTCCATTCCCAATAGCCCTCAAGTCATTGTTTTTGTCCGTTGTGGGACCAGATGGATTGACTAAAAACCTTATTCATTTGGCTTTTGGCCTTTGTCAAAACCTCATGAGATAGGAGACTCCGCTACGCTAATTGGGCAGACTCTAATGGGAACCAAAGGAGCCATGTTGGTGACTTAACGAGCGTATACACCAACCATGTAGTAAAGCTAGTAGTGTCCATATAGGCTAGTGGGAGCTAGTACTAAAGCAAATTGACATGGAGCTTCTCCTCACCATATGAATAGTGAGCCCCTACCGGGCCTATGGCTTTCACTATTATATGGCCTTAATCTAGGAAGTGTGTCCTAGGGGTAAGCTCTATATAATCCGCCTTCTTAACCTACTATTGCAGCATACCACCTAAGCATAAACCTATTACTTACGAGCATGCCACTTCAGTCATTTGGTCCAATTAAGAAAGCGCAGTCTCTAAGGCCTTACTCCCGACCTACAGCTACCGACAACCATTTTGACCCCCTTTCATTAGCTAATAAAAAAGTCTTTATTGGGCAGGAGGACGGGCTTGTAAATCTAAAACTTACTGAATACTGATTGGTTTCGTGCTTTATCCGCGATTCTTTATATAGGTGCTTCTTTCAAGTTCTAGATATGGGTGCCAGTATTGCTATTTAGACCTTCTGCTTCGCACCGCTACGCCCCTGTTGGACTGCTAAGTTGTGGGTGAGGAACGAACGAACTGCCCGAATTATTCACTGTTATATTCTTTATGATATCTTACTTACGCGCTTGGATCGGCACTTACAGCTTTGTATTGACAACCTGCCTGCTTATACCCCCTCCGTGCCTTCTGTTCGATCTAAAGCAACCAACCACCTGGCTGGCGTATTCACAACCCCTTAGAGAACGGTCTAAACTTAGAGCTTTGCACGGACGTTCGAAAGGAAAGATAGATAGCATTTTTGTACGGGCGTTCAACAACACACTTGCTTAAATAATCCTTAGTTGGTAG
Organism: Pinus taeda; assembly: GCA_000404065.3. NCBI lineage: Eukaryota > Viridiplantae > Streptophyta > Pinopsida > Pinales > Pinaceae > Pinus > Pinus taeda. The sequence goes on from APFE031403070.1 coordinate 11,407, forward strand.
GCACTTCAACAAGCCATTGTACCTTACCTTTTAGCATTGCCCTTCGATAACACTTGCTTGAGGCACGGAGTGAGGTGGCACTATCTTCTCTTTCTTGTCGGGCCCGGCTAAACCCCAGATACACTTTCTTAATTCAGACAGACAGCACTGGCACAACTCCAGCTTTGACAAGTAAGTGCTGCTTCCTTAATCCAACTACTTCAACATTGCCCTTACTGCTTTTAGGGAAGACCTCCTTATTAATGCTTGTATACACAATTCATATATTTTTTACAGCTACCAACCAACACCCTGTATCTTTAGAACCCTTGATATACCGGCTTACCTGCTAACTTAAAGCATTCATTGCATGAGTGGGCTTTGAATACACTTGCTTGAGGAACGAAGTGTGGTAGGGTAGCAGCACTATACCTTCTTTTGTAGGGCCCGGGCTTAACCCATAGATTCTTTATTTCTATTTTTACAGCACCTTATTTGATTTGCACAACCCCAGCTTTTAGAAGAAGTGCAGAATCCAACTACTTTCACACATGCCCAGATTGCCTTTTAGGGAGGACCTGCTTATTCCTATTTGATCAATTTGAGTTTGACAGACGCTACTAACTGTTGTGGATTGGATCCTCACAACTGCCTGAAGAGAGAGATAAGAGGGAGGTAGACACTTAGACGACCATTTGCTTTCGCACCTTTATAAGCCTACATAATGAATGAATTAATGAATTGTTACTCACAACCTGTTGTGTTCACCATCCTTTCTATACCGGCTCAAAGACCTCAACACCGGCTCAAAGACCTCAACTTAGAGCTTTGCTATTCACCGCTACGCCCCAGCTGCCTCACGAAACTTAGTTATTGAACCGAACGAACCGGCTGGGCTGCTTGCTTAGGCACTTTGACAAGTCTTATTTACTTGATCAGCCTACCTTACCCTTTGACTTATGAGCATGCTCCTGTTCTGTTTACCAGACTCACCACGGATACCTACTTAGAAAATGGAGGGAGGAACAGACTTGTCTGAATAAACCTTCTTTAGACATAATTTGTCCCCCACTAAACGCTCATATGGGATCTTCTTGAGAAACTTACCGCTCCGCCTCTTCGATCCTCACCGCTGCGCGCTTCTTCTCTTATGTTGCCCCCTTAGTTTTTGGAATACTCTACCAACAGATGTGCCTTCCTATCAGTCGATATCTCCATGAGTGAGCATGCTGCGGGCTTTCTCGAAAGGGCATCGGCGGGTTATCAAATAACTTGAGTAATCCATATGCAGCAAGATGACCACGGACCACCTGGTCCCTCCTGACCTGTCTCCGGAGATGGTGGAAGTATCTATCTCTCCACCGAATCCTCATCAGTGCTCAGATGATCTGCAACAGAGCCCGCTCAGTTAACCTATATTATATTTGCTCGTGCCCCCTGTCCGGCGAACACTCGCCCAGGACTTCGATGTAGCCGAGATGGATCAAATTGTTGAACGATTCTAACAGCGGGCCGATCGTGATTGGAGGAGCTTTAGGATTACGAAAATGAAATGAAGTCGTTAGGTGAGGTACGAGGGACGTTAAGTAACTCAATCTCGCCCATCCTGTTAACTAATACCAATGCCCACAATCATGGGTGTGTTTCTTTTTACAGTAAATACCTGGGATCATAGATTTATTTATAGCACACTGGTTTTTCTCTCTTTACTGCGATTTTCACTGGCTTTGCTCCTGGTGCTATCTTAGCTGGATCAAGGGTTAATCTACAGATGCCTCTATATACGATGCTTCCTTTGCCCTAGGTGCATCTGGTGAGACTAATGGATATGCGAACAGGTCAATCAGCAGCTTCATCAACTACTGAAGAAAGATGAAAAGAAAGCCGAAGAAGAAAGACTCTACTGAAGCACCAACCCTTGCTTCCTCTGCTCTTGCCTATGCTTCTTTCTACACTATAGGTGGTTCCTGGTACCGGTGCTGAAACGACTGCTTCATCGACTGGATCATATGGATCTTTACCTGGAAAGTATGCTGCTAGTGGTGCTTATGCCGGGCATGGAGAAAATGCTACTGGATTGGGCTTACTAGGAGTTTCTTAGAGAGCTTCTTGCTTGGCTTAGTGTTCTCTTAGAGAGCTTAGAGAGAGCTGACGGAGCTTCCTTGGTGTTGTTTGCCCAGTAAAAGAGTGAGTTCCTAGGAGGTGATAAGTGTGTTCTTAATATGCAGAGAGCTAAATAGATGGGTGTTTATCGAGCGAGAAAGCGATGGCGGCCTTATAAGGCGAGCCTGCTTACGCATCCTAAGAAGGGTGAGCAATATAGTGCCTTTTAGGGAGATATTCCCTTCCCCACCACGCCCAGGTACCGGGAGCAATATAGTGCCTTTTATACCTCCCTCTCCTAGCGGGGTCGAGAGAGGCGCATCTTATATAAGAGATTTGCTGATTTCATTAGGTGATTTCAAGGCTGCAACTACCGCAACATATATAAATAAATATTGAATTTCCCGTATGAAAGGTACCAAAAAACAACTCTAATTTACCCCAATTTCACGGACAAACAGGAAGATTCCAATTCCGGATTCAACTCACCGCATCTTATATAAGAGATTGGTTCATTGGCGGAGGTTTTTCAAGATTTACCTCTCCTCTCCTCTCGATGGCGGCCCTCTCCTCTCCCTCTCCCTTAAGGTCGAGCACCTAAAGGTCCTCTCCTTATCAGTCGAGCCTGCTTACGCATCCTTAGGGTCGAGCACCTAAAGGTTAGGGTTTACTTATTGGGTTGGGGGGTTAACAGTCGAGCATGCTTGCGCATCCTTAACAGTCGAGCACCTAAAGGTCCTTATGGTCGAGCACCTAAAGGTCCTTATGGTCGAGCACCTAAAGGTTAGGGTTTACTTATTGGGTTGGGGGTTAACAGTCGAGCATGCTTGCGCATCCTTAACAGTCGAGCACCTAAAGGTTAGGGTTTACTTATTGGGTTGGGGGTTAACAGTCGAGCATGCTTGCGCATCCTTAACAGTCGAGCCCTGCTTGCGCATCCTTAACAGTCGAGCATGCTTACGCATCCTACTAATTTGGCCATTTTAGCTTGGCGGAGGTTTTTCAAGATTTCCCTACTATTATAGCATTTTCAGGAGGCGGAGGTTTTGTAATGACATATATAAAGAATGAACCAATCTCTCCTCTCCTTATCAGTCGAGCCGATGGCGGCCTTATTAGTCGAGCGTGCTACGCACCCTGACGGACCTAATCAGATCAGTGACAATCTTTCTCACGGAATTACCTATCTCATCCTGACATGATGCCATTGAGAGAGATCGATTTGGTTCATTTCGACCAGTGATTCCAGTCATGAATGAGATCTATTATATATGTCATTTATTACATGTCTCATAGAAGGTCTGATGAGGGTAGGCATGAGGAGATTGGAGGTCTAATGAGGAAAAGACTGCCTGCCTATTCAACTGGCTGGCTTTTGAACTGCTGCTTTATCCATTGCCTATGCCTTCGCTACCTATACTGATTCTTGTTCGGGTGGTGCTGCTTCCCCATGTGGATCTGAATCTAGATATGGAACTCGAAAGAAAGGATGCTTTCACTCGATCAACAAAAGGATCAACTGTCTCTCCCGCCTCTCATGCTGATAGTGGGCCAATGAATGAGGTAAGCTGCACCTGTCACTATATCTGCTACTTTTGCTTCCAATACCTTTGCCTCTGTCTCTATTTATTATGCTGTTGGTATATTCAGGCGGAACTGAAACGCCCCTATTTTGAATAAAGAAAAAGGGTGGGACTTTTTAGTCGATATGTTAGTCAGTTTGGGAATACTGATTCTGACTTTGCTGCTGAAATTGTTTGACTTGGTCAATTGAATCTGCGTATGGAACTGGGTAAAGGAAAGCCGGCGGGACCGCATTTCGATCTGCATCTCGATCTGCCACTGATGGTAATGAAACTACGGGTGAGACTGAAGGATCTAAAGCTAGGGACTTCGCTACTGAAACTGCCAGCTATGGAACTGCAAGGGATGCCACCTACGCTCTTGCCCAGGTGAAACTCATGCTTTTGGGCAATTATGATATGAAGTCGCGAGATGGTGGTGGATCAATGGTTCAATGGAGCTGCTTTGAAATGGTTCACATCGATCAGTGGATAGTGATACCGATCCGATACAAAGAGGTTGTTGGACGCGTGATCCGATGTTTCCTGCTCTAATCATAGAAGCTGTGGCTTATAATCCTATTTCAGTGATGATCGCTTCCTATTATGGGTCCTACTACTTAGATCTAAAATCGAACTAATCTGCGGCACCTATTCTTTTGAGTATCTGGAACTTGAACTGGAATTGCTTCTTCGTCTGGTTCAAAGTAAACAACTGGATCATCCGCTGGTGGCTAAGCAATTGCTACTGGATATGGATTCTAAACCGCTGATGCTGGTGCTTCTTGCTTTGTTGCTACTGACTCGGATGCCTTTACACCTGCCTTTACCTCTGTCTGTCGGTGAAACCCCGGGGAGAAGACACCGAGTTCGGGGAGAAAGACAGGGGTTTAAGCCGTAGCTCCATACAACCCCAGTTCCAGTTACAGATCGAGAGCTTATTTCGGACTATAATAAGTAAACGCAGTTCGAGTTGATTCAGTTCATCCAGTTGATCCAGCAGCAGAAGCACAACCTTATTATACTTATTGCATCAACTTCTTATGCTGGATCTACTTGGGGCCTCAACCTCTGTACGATAGTTGAGGGGCTGGTCATCATCCCGACCTCGTGCTGCTATTGGGGCTGGTTATAATCCATACCTCCAAGCAATAGTTCGAGTGATCATCTGTCCAAGCAAGTGACCTAACCCAAGCAATAGAATTGGTCTAACCCTCCAGCACTCAGATAAGAGGATGGTAGATAAGACGGAGATAAGAAGATAAGAAGAAGAGAAGAATATGGGAGATAAGAGGATGGTAGATAAGACGGAGATAAGAAGATAAGAAGAAGAGAAGAATATGGGAGATAAGAGGATGGTAGATAAGAAGGAGTTAAGAGGATAGCAGATAAAAGGATGGATAGATTCTTATCGCTTCGTATCGGATCAGAAAGTAACAAGGGAGATCTCAATCTTCTGATTCTTATCCCTGTTCGATCATATTTGTAAGATAAGGAACAAAAACAAGGCGTATTATAAGAGTCCCCGTCCCTTTGTTCTCTTGTTCGATCATATTTTGAAAGCATAATGACATATATAAAGAATATGCATGATGAGCAAAGCGAGCCCCCCCGAAACGGTATTGCCCATCGACCAGAAAGACCAGCCCAGTCCTTCCCTTCCTTCCTTCATAAGTTCGACCACTCATTCCCTAACATATTAGTTGGCATTGAAATTAGGTCAAATGCAACCGCTTACGCACTGGGCTTTCCTTCCTATCTACCAATACTACCCATCCCATACTTGGCTTAGATGAGCTGAGCCCTACCACTCACAAGCCAATGAGCCCTACCACGCTGATACCAATACTTGGCTAGAAGACCAAGGCAAGCCAAGAGTTCTAAAGAGGATTGGAACTGGGAAATACATAAAGCCGAACTACCCTAATGTCCAAGAAGCCGGAACAGGTCTAGGAACGCCTGGTAAAGAAATCGGAACAGGCTAACCGGTGAATGATCCAACAGCTAACCTAGTCAAAGTCCCACCACGGCGCATAAGTAGTAGTAGTTTACCTTGACCCAGTTGTTGTTTACCCATAATCCACCATTGAAGTTGAACCGCCATCATTGGCATCGCTACCCATTCGAGATTGAGTGTACTGAGCCTATGCACCGGTTTCAGTAGCATCAGCATGAGCAAGCATTCCAGCAGTAGATCCACCTGAAGCATATACAGTTCCCATTGTTTATTCAGCCGAAGAACCAGAGCTCCTAGTCCCATTTCCAGTCCCAGGTTCAGATGGAGATCATCCGGTTCCAGAAGGAGTTACACCGGTGTATGAAGTTTTATATCCTCTTGCCCTATAGTCACTAGCTTTCCTTCGCCCAGTCTTCGATTCCCTATCCCTCATTGCATTGTAGCAGGAAGAGACTAACTACCTTACACAGGGGCTACTCCCTCCCTCTTTCACTGGTTCTTAAAATAGATAGGCGCCTAGGCTATGGCTTTCGAACTTCAACTCAATATTGATCTGTGCCTGGAGAATCTGCTACGTGATCAACAGAATATGGCACCGGATCGAATGCATCTGGATGGATCTAGCTTCGGATTTTCGACTAAAGGATCTGCATATGAACCCCGGCGGGGTGCTTCCTATGCCTTTGTCTCCGCTGGTGAAAACGATGGCGGCCCCCCTCTCAAATAAGTAACTAAAGGCAGTCGAGTGTGCTAACGCACCCTCACCATATGAATAGTGAGTGACCCTCTCCTCTCCCTTATCAGTCGAGCCCCCTCTCCTCTCCTTATCAGTCGAGCCCCCTAAAGGGTCCTTATTAGTCGAGCGTGCTTACGCACCCTAAAGGGTCCTTGACAGTCGAGCCCCTACCGGTCCTCACCATATGAATAGTGAGTGGCTCCGCCCCTAAGAAGTAAGGGCCCTTTACTCTGTCTCTCGATCTGGCTAAGAGACTGACTATGCCGTTGAACCCAGTGCTTTTTCCGCCCCGGCTGCTCGCTTTGCTATTGCTGCTACTTTTTGGTCAACGATGTCAATTACTTCTGGGTCTAAAAATGAAAGAGGCCCCGCCCCAGCCTCTGCTACTGGATATGCTCTTGCCTTTGGTGGTTATTATAGGTCCACTTGGTAAACTCCTTTGCCCGCATCCTGGTGATTGCTTACTTTGGTGCCTCCCCCGTGGCTGCTTGTTTTCTTTGCACCTAGCTTTTACGCAATAACTACTGGGGTTTAAGCGGCTGCTGGGAGTGCCGGATCGGGAACAAATGCAATGGTTTCTGAAATTGGTAAATAAACTGCTTCTGCCTTAGCTGCTAGCTTTGCAATTGGAGGATATGAATCAATGGGTGAAAGAAATGCCGCTATGACTCTCTAAATCAAAGGTATGCTAGGGCACTGGGATTGGAACGGGTCCATCTCGAACTGTTCCTCGATCTTGATCTGCTGCGGGTGGAGATGCTGGTTCTTGCTCTGCATCTGGATAGGTAGCGAAGTGGTGGCCTTGGAACAGGTTCTTCAACTTCTGTCTTTGTTCCCCACGGATTCTTTTGGGGGTTTCTATCTCGATCTCTAACAGATGGAAGGTACGCTAGGCGAGGTGGCTAATAAGCTTCCACTGGCAGGACGCTATCATTTGGATTTGCAAGCACAGGGACTACATTAGTACTTGATATCGTGCACAGGCAGGGCCCATACACTGCAACCTTAATCCGGATAGAGCCTAGTGAAGCCTCAATACCAAGACTCAGCTTTCATTGTGATTTGTTACTATGGTGGTTCTGAATCTCGATCCAGAAGCAGTTCGAAACCAAGAGAAAGTAGCGGTAGATCCCGCAGTGAAAGAGGCAGTTTGGATTTCAGAATGCCCAGGGGCTTAGACGAGCCACATTTCAACCCTTCCACCTAATATAACTTTCGCTTCTTCCCCCACCCCTTCTATTGACCACGAACGATTTGGATTACTAAGGGTCCACTTCGGGATCCCATCTACATCTCGGGCAACCACCTCTGCATTACCCTGTCCAGTTGTCGTCCCGTAGCTTTGTGATCCCAGTAGCTATCCCTGCTGCTATCTCTGAGACCTAGACTATGATAGCTTTATTTCCCTCTCGAACAAGAGGAGAAACATTTTCCCCTGCTACCGCACAACGCAAGGACTATGTTTTTCAGTGGACATCGTGTCCGATTTTTCCACGAATAAGTACCGCCTTAACCGATCCCGGAATCATATCAAGGTGCCATCCTGAGATAGGAGAGGGAATCCGCTCTGATGCTGCTTTTCCCATTACCAGCTAGGGCTTTAGGTTATCGGGGCGCCACACTGAAGTTAGCCTCTCACATGCCTTGATCGAAACCATAATAAGGGTCAAAGTTGAGCGAGAGCAGGGTAGCCAGTACTAAGGATTCTGTAGTCGTTCTATGCGAAGATTTCTGTTACCAAAGTAGTGATGGGGTCGGATTTGGGGCGAGCTACACCTGTCCGTTTGACCTCTCATGTTTGTGTCTTCAAGAAACACTGTGTTTCGTTTGAGCCTTTTATGGGAACTATATCTGTGAAAGCAGAAAAAGTGTTTAGGGCAGGGTGTACAGCGACCAATGCTCTTTAGGCGATTTCCAACCTTCAGGATTCAATTAAAGAGTTCTAGTCAATATCATCAGTGGGTCTTTGGAATAGACGTTTTCTTGTATGTAATAACACGATCGATTCTACTTGATTTCTTTCTTTTGCCCGTTACATGCTATGTCCTTGGGTTTCCCACCGGAAATCCCTCATGGTCGGATCACCATCAGGTTCAAAGCAACATTGAATATGATCGCACCGGTTTTGTCCTGCCTCTCGGCTATACCTCACTAAATCGCACTTCTTTTGGAATGAATACCGGTCTGCATAGGAACAACACACCTCCCAATGACCAGTAGAGTAAGCCATCCGCTATTCCACTAATGACCAGAGAGCCTTCACTGCTTTTACGGAGCTACGCCGAAACCTGGGGGTGGTCCGGCAGGTATTAATTCCGTATGTGAAACCCGCTCTACTAAAGGAAGAGTTAGCTCAGCTATCGACATTTTCAAGCAGTCATGGTATTTCCCCAGATAACTACTCTATGACTATCTTATTCAAATAGCAGTACTCTGGGTTCTCTTCCAAGGCGCCTCCCCTTGATGAATGCTCCAGAACTGCCCCATCCTAATAGCAGTAATTGGAGTTATCTCTCTCTAGGCGTCTCTCCTCGATGAATGCTCTCTTACTGCCTCACCCTCATAACAGTACTTAGGGTTCTATCCCCCAATGTATCCCCTCGGTGAATGCTGAATGACTATCCCACCCCAATAGCAGTACTCAGGGTTCTCTTCTCTCCTCGGTGAATGCTGAATGCCTATTTCTTATTGGGGCCCACCCCAATCGCAGTCCGGCAGGCCTGGTTTCGGTGTGTTCGTTTCATAGAATGACTAATGACCGGGGCCCAAAGGTCTGGATTCGATGTGTTTCCTTAGTGAGTGTGTTCGTGGCTAGCCCGAGTGTGGTCCAAAGATCTGGATTCGGGATGTGAGTTCGAGGGCTCTTTCCTCTCCTGTTAGTCGAGCGGCCTTACTCACCTTTCCCTTACGGTCTTTAGGCCTTACGGCACCTTCGGGTCAATCCTTATCAAATGCTGTTATGGGCATATGTCATTATGGCATGAATGAATGAGATATGTGTGTCCAGTCTGTTATGAATTATATATGTCACTACGTCATACATTATAGCAGTCATTCTTCTTGCTATGGGCATATGTCATTATGCGATTTCGAGAGATCGATCTGGTTCATTTCGACAGTGATCCAGTTATAAATTATATATGTCATTATGATTTTTGCTGGATCGAATTGACTTGATTTCTCTTCCCCTCAAATAGATTTCTTCCCCTCAATCCAAACGAAGGTAAGTGAGAATCTTTCGCGTAGCTCACTCTTTGACGGGAAAAATGGATGATTCCCTGATCTTCGACAATGCTGCTATGCATATGTCATTATCATCCATTCGTTATATACTAATTATGCTTTAGCAGACAATGTTGCTATGGGCATATTGAATTACCCTCTCGAATCCAATCTGCTATTATATATGTTATTCTGCTTGCCTTATGACTTGAAACGAAGTGTTTCACGAACGTGAAAGTTAAGGTTCTTCGCCACACGTACCTCGTACCTCGCCCATAACGGGATCGTCACAACACCGTACCTCGTACAATGATATCCAGGCCTTAATACAGCAAGCAGTTGAGCTCCCCCATACCCTCACTTACCACTACGGAACACGATGGCGTTCCTACATTGCTTACCTCTACAGAACACAGGTAGGTAGGTTCCTACCTCGAATGGATGGAAGGTCCCGGAGGGGCTTGTGCTTCCTAGTGCAAGGAATTAAGATGCGTTACATACATTGATTCACTATTTGAGGATAATATGCAACAGACAGTGGATAGACGAAGAACCATTCACCAAAAGCCTAGAAGAAAGGGGCAACCCTTTACGAGCACTCCTGAGACAGTTTTCAATTGGGATGAAAACACGCTAAAATGGCCTTCATTTACTTATTGGGGGGATGTCTTTCCTTGGCTGGGTGGATGTAAGAATCACTCAGTTGGATGGGTCTGAGAGTGAGGCAGCGGGCACCCACATGACATGGAAATGATGGGTCAGCAGCGTGCAAATATGGCCTTTTCAATATTGACTTTCAAGCCTGAGGTTGGTACCATTTGAAGCTTTACAGTAGTCGGGCAGAGAGGGAGGGTTGTTAGCAAGTTA
>APFE031403071.1:4152-15428 GCA_000404065.3 Pinus taeda
ACAGTAAACAGGTGCAGTAAAATAGAACAGATCATCACACATAAGCCACACACATGAACCCCATGATATAAGGTGGAAACCCAATGTGGGTGAAAACCACCTGCTGCAATATGTCTCTATCTTATTTCAATTAGAAACTTATTTCTACAATTGTACTGGTGTAGTCCTTTACCAGTACGCAGGCTGCAACCTGAAGAGAGCTACAACCCTCTTTCATTTTCCAGACTCTCCTAGAAGGGAGCTACAACCCCCTTAGCTCTTGCACTAGCCAAGATACTTGTACGTAGGTGCTGGCCTACAGAAGGCTACAACCTTCTCTTTATTCCAGGGACCACATTTCATAAATTTTCAGACTCGATCCATGAACATCAATCAATCATCAAGAATTTCTGCATCAAACAATCTCCTTTTCACCAATTAGCACTGAATCAAGTAGACACTTCTCTAATAGCTGTATCCAAATCACAGTAACTATAACCAAACACCAAATATAAACCCAGAATAAAAAATACTATCATTCAAGCTTGAAGATTAAGACCGATCAATACAACTTATCCTTCTCCTTGCGCTCAAGTTCCTTCTTTATTCAGATCTAGATCTGCACCATAACCCAATCATAGTATTCCAGATCTAGCACTTTATAAGATATTCAATTACAATTCAGATGATTCTTTGCCAAATGATCTCCTTCCCCTTTTATAGTCTTAGGCCTTTCACAATACCACGGTCCAAAACCATAATAACACAATACCATGAACCCAATACTTGGGATCAACACTTTTGGATGCAATAACCCAGACCAAAACCATAGGATCAAAAAACTGTCGGACCAATACCATGAACCAACCATGAAAGTGCGTGAAATTTTCTTCACATGAAATAAACTTTTTCTCCACATAAAAGTGCGTGAACTTTTTTTTTCTACATGAAATATACTTTTCTCCGCATAAAAGTGCGTGAACTTTTTCTCCACATGAAATAAACTTTTCTCCGCATAAAAGTGCGTGAACTTTTCTCCACATGAAATAAACTTTTCTCTGCATAAAAGTGTGTGAACTTTTTACATGAAATAAACTTTTCTCTGCATAAAAGTGCGTGAACTTTTCTCTACATGAAATAGACTTTTATCTTCATGAAAGTGCGTGAACTTTGCTACACTGTAATTTATCATCTGAGATGAGTTGGTTGCCATCAAGTACAACATATGTATCATAATGCCAACAATCTCTAGTTTAGTTTATGAACTGAACATCTAACTTACAATCATCCTAGATGCCCTTGTGGTAGCTCATTAACCTCCCAAGATCATACCCTTGTACTTTTCTCTTTAGTGTCCATAATAGCTCAGCTTAATCCACTGAAGTCAGCTGTAAATTTGAGCCAAAACCCATCTCAATTGTGCTCCCTGGCCCATTGCACTATCTCTAATGAGAATCTAGTATGCATTGCACTTCCCATGTGTAGTAGGTGAGATGCATCCCTGTTTCTGTGAAGCACAGGCGCGATGATTGAGTAATCCTATTTCTCTCCTTGAAATTTGGGATTTTTGTCCTTGTTTTCAGCACTGTTTGAGTGTTTTGCTGCTTATGAACAGTATCTCATTACTGAAGCCTTCTTGCTTTACACAGTTCAGCCTCCATTGATAAATATTAGTAAATGTTTTTATGTATTTTTCCATCATTTACAATCTATTGCTGAAAAGTTGCTTAAATCGAACTGTTGTTTTTTGTCAAATAAGAGAAGTGTCGTAAAGTCTTCCTTCTCTAGATAGTCGATTGAACTTTTTGTTTTGTATTTGATTTGATTTATTGTTATTTTAAGTTTCAAAAGCATTCTCTATTCGAAATTGAAAAGTGTCGTTTAGTCTTCCTTTCCACTTTGAAAAGAAATTGTTGAAATGTCGCTCTGAAGAAAATAGTTCAGATCTATACTTAGTTTTCCTTTTTTGCATTCCTCACATTAAGGGAATGAAAAACAAATACATGCATCTTCATTTGCATTTAGAATATGTGTGGAAAATGATTTAGGAAAAGTGCATTTAGTGTGTGCTCTTTGTTCTTTGGTTGAAAGAATCGTAATCTTCCTTCCTTAGTAGCTATGATTTTCATTGCTAAAGATAAACAATGATTGTTTATCATTTTAGATTGCCTATTTAGGAATTTTACATCTACATCGCACAGTGAACCTTGAAAGAAAAACTTCTAAACAAGATCAACTCTAAAATAAATCTCAATGAACTTAACAACGCTTTGGAACCTAACCCAACACATCTAGAGGTCTAGGCTAGAGTCATGTTCCAGTGTCGTAAAATCTAGTAACTGTCATTTTCATTGAAGGTTGGGTGATTCCTCCTCTTTGATACAACCAGTGCTAGCACGGACTTCTGCTCCCCGTACCATCGAGTATATATTGGGAGACCATAATAAGCTTATATCATTTATCCATAGGAAGCCATGTCTACTGCCCTATCGATCGCAATGCACTGAACACAGCATTTGGGAAGATTGACTACCGTACATAAGTCCTTGGTAATTTCTCTTTAATTCACCACCAAGGTGTATATTGCAGTTTTGCAATTGGTTTGGTAATCCCTCTATCTAGATCTCCACAGTAGTCGCTTTCATTCCTTTTTGACTCCCTAAAAGAAAAGGTCCATCTAAGCACTTGTCACTTCAGGCTCATTAAAAATCAAAGGGGACTAGAGTCATCTTTAGCTTTTTCTCAACTCTTAAAAATTGAAAAATCAAAGTTGTGTCAGAGCGTCATTAAAATTTATTAAATTCAAAATAACATCCCTATTCCTTCGTTGATCTTGGGTTGAGATAATGGAGTCCACCAATCATGGAATCCCTCTTGAGGGGAATCCTAGTCCATTTTCTTCTTGGGGAAATCTTGGTGCTCCGTATATGGCCACATTGTCCCTTCCAAGAATCACAATTGGTCTTCCGATATGGCTATTCTCAACCTCTGTTATTCAAAATACCGTAATTCCTCAACAATTGAATCAACAACCATTTGATACTGAAGTTGACCCTTCACCTTCTACTTCGTTTTTTTCTCCCTCCCCTTCTTCCTCTTCACTTGGTGAAATAGTGACACTAGTAAACAAGTAGTTGAGAAGAAGAAGAAAGGGAAAGAGAAGAAGAAGAAGAATTCAATTAAGCAAGGGGGCAACCATGAATCATCTAGTGAAAATCAGCAAATTAAATCTCCCAAATATCCTTGCGTAATTTTCAGAGGAAACCATTTCCATCGAGATTGTCCTTGCATTCTGTGGATCTTGAGAGAATGGTCTCCCTGTTCACACCATTTGGTGTCATATGCCTATGGTGATCATGTTGACAACACACCATCAACTAGTGAAAGTGAAGTTCTTGGGCAATTCCATGCGGATTATGTGAAGGGGGCCATGACCTTCCTCATTGTCCTTTTTTGGGTGAGGCCAAGAGAATCTTGCATAACTATCCTGCTTCGCCACAAAGACTTCCACCTGGATACAAGAAACTCTCACCAAGTCCTTTACTAGTTGAAAATATGACTAACACGACCCAATTGTCGGTCAAAACACCTATCGTTGAGGGTGAATCTTCTGAGTCCACACCAGACCAAACTCAACAGGTCGAGATAGCAATCGATCCAGTTTTACCTTCAAAAGGTCCACCTTCAGAGGATACCATTCCCAAAGAGAATGAGAATGATATTGTTCAAGTTCTTTTTATTACTTCAAAGTCCAATGAACTCGGGAGCAATCCACCCGTTCCTTCACAATAGGAAGGGAATCCCCCAATTCCCGCTACTCAATAAGTTAGTTCAACCATTTATTTAGTACCCCCTCCAAGCGGTCTCGTTGCTTCCTTTGATTGGAATCGACTAGCAAGATCCTGCCTTTTGTCTAATGTACCATTCTGAATCATAGTACAAGTTCACAACATGATCATGTCTGGAACTATCATAGATGAAGGGGCTTCAGTGAATATCCTTTCCTCAACTGCTTGGAAAGCGCTTGGTTCGCCATCGCTTATGCATGTTACTCAGAATTTGTCAGGCTTTAACAAAGGAACCAGTCGACCGTTAGGGATCCTTCCTAAGTTACCGATAACTTTAAGAAGGAAAACCATTCACTTGAATGTGATGATAGTCCAAGGACCATTAGATTACAATCTACTCCTTGGGTGTGACTATGTTTACAACATGGAAGCTATTGTCTCAACACTCTTTTGAGTAATGTGTTTCCTGCATGAAGGAAAAATTGTCACTGTTGACCAACTTTCATTTCCCGGTTCGAGCATAGCCTCGAGACAAACATCATCCCTAAATTGTCCTTTTGCATTGAGAATATCTATTCAACCTTCATTTCATCCACCTAACTATCACAAGTAGTCTAGTGAATGTAACGAAGATTAGGGGGCATCCACCCTGGTCTACTGAGGTGGTCGAACCCAGCCGAAAAGATAGGTTTCCTTACAGGTCATGTGATTGGAAGTATTATCTCACACCATTCAACTTTATCTATTTAATGGACAAAGCCAAGGAAGTATTTTTGTCTAGCCACTAATAAAAATAGTCCTACTTAACCATAGTGATTTCCATATGGTTACCTAGAGACTCTTCTTTTCTCGATGTCTGGGAGCATGCAAACCTTTTTATGCGAGCGAAAAAAGACCAATTTCAATTTTTTAGCTTCTTAGTTTTTCAACTTCTTAGGTTAGATGATTGTTCTAATCCACCATTCACCTTTGTCTGTGCTACGGACAAAGCAAAGGAAGTGTTTGAACCATTCTGTAGATGAAACCATCCTACCTAACCTTGGTAGTTCCCTAGCTTTCTAGTTTTTTTAGCTTTTTAGTTTGGTCATTTCTAGATTACATAAAAAGGAAAAAGGAGCAATGTTATCACATGGTTCAATATCGTTAAGAAATAAACCTACCACTAAGCATATGTTCCCCTAGAGTTCAAGCTCGTTAAAAAATAAACCCACCTTTGGTAAATAACCTTTGTGATCACCATAATGCCATCCTTTTGAGCCTTGGTTGTGTTCCTGCCATCACCTCCATTCTTATGGTTGATTATATGCTTCCACTTGATTGTTTACCCTTTTCAGGAACAGCTGCAACGAGTGGTCTTGTTAGCCACCCTCTTCACATCACCATGTTTTGAGAAGTTCCAAGCTCACCCGGAACTAGTTGCTAACCTAAGCACTACTCATTCCTCAAAAAATGAGTCCACTTTAAACTCTTTTCAAACTCATTAAATATGAAAATATTGTCGAGCAATTGGCCTCTCCATATCACTAAATTGATTGGAAGTGCCATCCCTCCTGCATATTTAAATCTTTTTGGACCTAAGGGATTATCCCACAAAAATATTGAGCGCTTGTTTTTTCGACTCGCTAAAGCGATCGAAAAATCATCCCTTACGTATTATTTTATTCTTTTTCAAACTTAAGGGATTATGCTACGAAAAATGACTGCTAGAGTTTCCTTTTCATCCCTTTCAAACTCTCTAAACATGAAAAGGACTGAGTTATCCTTGTCATTAAACTCGTTAAAACAATAGCGAAAAACTTGTCCACCCAGACAAGAATGAGTTTCACTATCACTAGGCTTGCTAAAACATAGCAACAAGTTTGCCTGAAGGGAAAATCATAGAACAAGCATATGTTATCCTCCTCAAGCTTGACAAAAATAAAGAGGTAATGGTCAGCAATGATAGGGGAAAAAGGGAAGAAAACTTAAAGAATTTTATTGGTAGCAGGTCGCTCTTCAACATGAGACTTTCACTCCATCACCATGATTGAGTCGGGTTGGGTTATTTCGTTCACCGTTCATATCATCGTTGGTCTGTCGTACCATACATCTTTTGGGGTTAACACTACCAATCCATCTCAGTGTCACCAATATGTTTAAGAGAAGTCATTCAGAGAATTCACCATCTATTTAACGCCTCATCCACTGCAATACCTTCACCCTCCATTTTTCATGACCGCCATTCTAGAACCTTGTATCATTAGATCGTTTTCACCTCTATAAAATCATTTGCTTCATTTCATATCATTGATGTGGGATAAATTAAGGCCCTCCTACGACAGGTCACTTCTTGTCGACGTCAGCTCATTATCCAAGAAGTTGACTTAGAAACAACCCTTTCAGTACTTTGAAACTTGCATGCCTCAATGGCAAGTTTCTCAATTCTGGCAACAGGTCCACACCAATGGCCTTCGACCGAGAGATTTTGCGTGGTGTTCAACATCAGATCATATATTCACACCACGTAAATTGTATTGTAGTACCTTGAAGTTCATTATCATTATCAGTGATTCCTCTCACACCTGTTAACAACTTACATTATTGGCTGGTAATCAGGCGATGTCTTCCCATGTTCGACTTCAGGACATCTTTTCACATGGATTGACTTGTACATCAGGCGAAGATTGAATGAGTTTGAAGACCCTGAATCTAGTTTCATCCATTCGGGCTGTGATATATTCAGGAATAAAAAAACATCAAATGTACACAGAAGCTACATAAATGATCACCCAAGCTAAGGGATAATGACTCTACATGTAAAGAATCACCAGTCTACAACTGCAGACGATTATATGTTCTACGTACATGAAAATGAATTTATAAAGTTGAACATGGGAATGCCCTCCTCAGCTAGATCATGGAAAATTATATTGTGATGATGTATTGTATTGTATCTTATATAGGTCACCTTCCAGTTCGAATACCTCGGATCCTCATGATAAAGCATTTCACCCGACATCTAAAGATTTACGACTTCATGCTTTTGGGGGGCAAATGTTATAGACATATTTGGGCACTGCAACTCCAATCTTATATGTTGATAAACCAAGGGCTCTTTAACCCTTAAAAGTGTTGTTTCATACCCTAAAGGATCATGGTCAACTGATTATGTCATTCCCCAGAAGTTCCACCTAAAAAACCACGCAAAACTGGCCAAAACTTGACCATACTAACTACTCCACTGTCAAGGTGCGATTCATACTAACTCCTACACTAGCCAGGTGTGATGCATACTAAAGAGGCTTTCTATGGGGTGCAATGAGCAAGAATGTACAAATGTCTGAGACAATTTGCTAAGTGGATGCTCATGGAATCTTCTAGAAACTTCTCCTATGACACTTGCCTCTCTTAATTTTCCAAGGGATGAGTAAGAGATCCAAGAAATCTCCAAGTGGAACCAAGAACTACAAGTGGAATGACACTAATCAAAAACCCAGAGATGACTCACACCCTTGCAGACATCTATAAATGGATCCCTCATTTGAGAGATCTAGAAGCTGGAATTTTGTAATTTGTAAGGAAGTGCTAATAGTTTGTCTTTGAGAGGGAACATTGTATTGTTGGGAGATCTTGCTTTTCATGAGGTGAAGAGGGCTTTGATGATGGGAGGATGATGCTAGATCAAATAGCTGGGTTGTAATCCTCTCTTCTATTATTAATAAAGTTCTTTGAGTTTTCCTCCATACAATCGTGTACTTGTGAATCTTGTTATTTGTGAATGCCATTGTATGTTAAATATATTTATGATTCTGCATTGTTTATGATATAATAGATCAAGATGCTTTAATGGTGTTTTGTTACTTTGTTTCTACAGGTATTCTCTAAACGGAATAAGTAGGAGAAGAGTTGTAAGCTCTATCAAGGGGGAGAGAAATCAAGCAAGGAGTCAAGCGGAAGATCCAGGTTGGTCCCTTTGCTTCTTTCTTATCTATCATACATAAAGGAAATCGCAAATTTCTTTGATTGTTTGTTTCTAAGATAGCTGCCAATCTTAGTGGGACTAGCAGATTGAAAAGACACTAGTTTTCTCAGAAACATGTATGATAGAACAATTGCACCCACTCAGGTTGGGGCTTCTCTCCATAAGCCTGGGCCCATTTGGCCAAGTGTGCACGTAGATCATCCTGCCCATCATACTTGTCTATCATTCGCATCTTCGGTTTTCCAAAGCGAGTCCTCATCATTCTCCTACATTCGTGCCAATCACCAAAGGTTCCCTTATGCGTACCCCACCATCGTGTGGGCATAGCACGCAGTACCCAGTCCAATGCCTAGAAGTGCTGCTTTTCTTATACCTCCCCTTCAAATGCATCTAGAAAAATATCTACTTCACTTAGGCCATCATAAGTAGGTATATTTCTTACCTCTAAGGACACACAGCATAGTGATCGGGTCATCATGTTGCAATTTAGTGTAGTCACTTCACGTAACCAACTCTGCCAGCATTCTAACTCTTCATCAGAGTCTGAAGTGCAGGAACTCTCACAATCCCAGGTAATCCGCCCATCCACAGTGGGATTCACCCAATCTTGATCTTGCACTATTATCTTATAGATACAATCCAGATCGTCATCAATCTCATAATCGCGGACTGGTTTTGTATAGCGCGATCCTTCAACAAGATCTAGAGGTACTATTATGCGTAGTGATATCTTCTCAAATATCATCCTTCACTTCTTTAGGTTGATTACCCTGTTCATATCAGTGGCCCAATCAATTCCTAGGAGCGCAGGATATGGATTTTTGTCATCCACTATCTCTATTACTTCAAAATCAGTGAGTGTGCTCTCAGCTTCAATATCCACAGTCACTCCCTACAACCACCCCATGGGGATGATCTTCTGTTAATTTTCCATGAAGGTTTCACATGCGCGCTTCAAATCGAACTCAGCCTCCTTTGTAAAAACTTTGCGAACCCATGTACTATCTTCTAGTTGTTTCCCCTTGTCATCTCCTATCGCAATTCCACTTCTGAGCACTATATTTATGTTTATATCCTCTTCGCATAGCTCAGACCTCATCATCTATAAGTTCTAAGTCGGCGAAGGTGGTAGCACCCCTTTGTCACATATCCTAGCTATCAACATAGGACAATCTTCCATTTCATGATCAAACAGTGTGCAATACTTGCACGAAAAACATGTTGGGTTAGTGCAATCATAGGCATAGTGTCCTAGTCCTTTGTAATTGTAGCAGATCAACTATCCTTGACCTCTGCCAGGTCCTCCTCCACCTCGGCCTCGTCCACGCCCCTGAAATCCTATTCGTTCCATCCCTGTGCTCTGGTAAGGGGACCTCGTTTCAGCCTTAACCCTATAGGTGGGAGTTCTATCCATCATCAATTCATAACTTGTGCAATTATGCTCATCATGCCTTACCGACCTATAAAAGTTGCAGAACAGTTGTTGCGGTGTCTATAAAACTTCTACAGCAAATGACAGTTATCCGTGGCATGTTTTCCTGCTACCTGACATATAGCACACCACAATGCGGGCCCTGAGCTCGATCCTTCTTAAGATTCTGGCCTCAAAGGCATCAATCCTCCTCTTGCAAGGTAGTTCACAAAGACCAGACAATGGTCTTTTCATGCCCCTTACCCTTTCATTTTAGATGACATACCTCTTCACGCACCTCTGGTCGAATTGTCCTATCTTGCTTCAAGCTTTGAATCTCAAGGCAAATATTTTTCAACTACGCATGGATCTACTGAACCCCCAGATTTGGATCTTGCATCGGTGTTTCACGTAGCCTCATTGTGATCTCCAAGGCCTTTACCTAAGTTGTTATCTTCTACTACGGTAGGGTAGCCCTTAAGTGTGACAAGAGCGAAGTAAAAAACCACTCGTGATGTTGTCCATCTGTTAGGTTCATGTTAGATTCACAGATTGTACACTTCAGCCTCTGATCAAGTTCCCAAGGTGTCTCACTTGGTTGCATCACAATTTCTTTGAACCCCGCAATAGACTATGCTTCAGACTTTGGCCTATTGAATTCTCTATTCAGTGTTGTCTAGATGTCTACCACCCTAGCATTCAGGTTATCATTAGCATACTTGATATACCAGGTTAGTACGCGATCCTGCAGACCACTAACCAATGTAGTCTTCTTCATGTTATCATTTGTAACACCCTAACCTTCCCATACAGCTTTCACAACGAACTAGAATTGGTTCGGGTTCTCATTCCCTAGGCCTTTGAACAAAGGAAACTTCACTGAATTCGCCATACTGAACTGCGGTGGAGGTGGAGTTGGTATGGGTGAAGTCGTTGGTGATGGTGCTGAAGTTGGAGGTGGTGTAAGTAGAGGTTGTATTCATGGGAATCCTTGTCTTATTAACTTAATAGCACTTCACGGAGAAACCTTCGTTATTCCCTCTTCGTCACCGTGCTGAGGTGAAATCAAAAGACTATACTCAGGACCCTTTTTTCCTTCGAAACTGTAAGTTTTTTCGCTTCGCGTACCCCCAAACATCAAGGTAGCTACATAACCTATTTTGTGCACAATAACATTTTAATCTAGGTATTCAAATATTTTACGTACTTACGTCGTGGTCCTTTGAAAAAGTGTCGCTCCACCTCACTGCAGCTGACTAAGGTATCGAACACAAATTCAATTACAAATTCTCCTATGGCGTGATCGAGCCAACGATTGACAGTGCGAGTGATATTATCCTTCAATGCTTCCATCCTTCGCACTAGCTTCAAGGTCCACATAATAGGATCGTCAAGTTTCCACCTTCCTTGGATGTCTACTAGCTTTGTGATCCACTTGTATAACTCAATAGGAAAGGAGCAAAAAAAGATCTTGTGGATCTTTGTATATAGGTACCTATCCAGCCATAGTTCTTTTGTTAGTCACAGGTTTTTGTTATTTTGCACCGCGAACTTGTGGATCTTTCTATCTAACTAGACTCTAATCTCTTTCTTAGTTGAATTCTAGTGATATGACATCACACATCTCTTATGCAGATTCTAATACCGGAAACATAACCATTTGTTAGCTTGAGGGGGCCTCACCTAGGTTTAGTGTTAATTAGCCAAACAAATCCCTACACTGTTGGCCCTTTCGGCATCAACCTGTGGAGTATGGACCAAAGTCTCACTCAAAGCATTATGGAGGTTGCTAGAACCAAGTTTCCAGACCCTGAGATGGTTGTGATGTCGTTTGATTTCCTCTATCCCTGCCTTCACGTAGGTTGCTTCGCTCTAGGCCTTGTAAGATGAACCCTCTATTCTAGCTTTCAATACCTCCACGAAAGGGTACGGTCAACCTTCGAGTAGCCCTAACCTGCTATGGAGGTACTTTAGTGCTGCTAGAGCAACGGTCCTTGTAGATTCCCAAATTACTCTAAGTGTCTTACTTATCTTATTAGATAATTAAAGTTAACACTGCATAAACAGATATCCTGATCGCGTTCAATTATCTAATGTATTTGTATTCATTCACGGATCATATAAGCATAATAAAGGA